>JAFMSR010000898.1:27500-38790 GCA_022818135.1 Saxidomus purpurata | reverse complement strand
TTAAAGTACCAGGATCATATTGATTTTACTGATATAAAAATAAATTTACTGATAGGATAATTACAGAAACATGTTCTATTCACTCTTAAACAATGTCAACAAATTCATTTTTCGTATTAAAGTCGTTTCTTCATGAAAAGGATTTGTCCGAAATGTTTTGCAATATCATAAAAAAAATACTGCACTATATTTGTACCATGTACATGGATTTAAAAAGCAAATTTTGGAATGTTTCTGGTACAAATAATGATCATTTCCGCCAGTAAGACATATGTCTTGATAAAATGAGAGCTACCCGTAATTGTCATCCTGGGACTTTAACTAAATGCGGATGAGGTGTTTCAACACCCCTTCAAACATGTACATTGTTGTACCTGCTTTTATAGTAATATAGTACCTGTACTCGCATGTTATATTTTCGCTTTTTTATGTTATGTCATTTAAACGTTGCTTAGTCACTTCATCTTGTAACCAAAGTACGGAGAGTATAGTATTGATAGTATTGCGATTCCTGATGCTAGAATTTTTATGTATCATTTACATGACAGGGTTTTCAATGAAATTAGACTAATTGCAGTAACAGTGCTATGAAAGTTTGACAGAACATCAAAACAAAAATAATATCAAACAGGGAATGCCACGTACCAAAAACGCAGTCTCCCCAAAACGAGCCCCACAGCACCCAGAAGTAGCTTTTGTATCATCATTGGAGTGTAAAACACTCTACTTATTGTAACTTACCTTGTTGAAATTGCAGCGAAATGAAAGATTTTATAATATATTTGAATACACATTTAAAAAGCTACATCAGAAATAAAGCACCTACAGCTTATGTATTTATATTACAATGAATTGTGTTATCTATAAACCGTATCTCTTGTTCATCTCATGCCAAAATTGCCGACGCATATATTATAAATTGTTATTAATTTGGAAGTTACAGACTGTCAAATACCCCTGTTAATAAATTTGAAATCACATCATGCCTTTGCAGAGCATTGATATTCAGTCATATTATAGTATGATGTCTAAAGCTTCCTTACTTAAATGATAACATCATCACAACACAAACGCAAAACTAGAAAATCAAATAACTAATATTTGAATGATTGATAAATTATAAACACAAATAAAAGCAAATATGACTTCAGTCAACTTTTCAAACATTGCGAAAACTGCAATAAGCATCCCAGATACTTTGAAATTAGTTGAACAAGAATCTGGAAAATGCTGTGTAGCCACTTCCATGGTAGTCACCGGATCTGTCTGTCGTCTGCTTTACATAGATAATGTCCCCTCTCCTCACTTCTATGGCAACTGTTATGGACGACGCAGCTTTCTCGATTCCGCCATAACCTGACGTTATTTTTCCAAGCATCTTTTCATTGCAGACAAGCTCGGCCGAATGTTTGTGATACTGTACCCTAACCGTAATCGAAATAAGGTACTTTCCGGATATTGGAACAATAAACTCTCCGGTACACTGGTTGAATCCGCCTCCGTCATTGATCAGAACTTCATCGAACAGAACATTCGGTCCCGATTTGACAGTAATGCTTAAAGACAAACTCGCAGAAAATGCAACACCACCGTCATCGCTTTCATAGACGCCGCAAATACCAGTTCCTGTCAAAGAAAATGTTTTATCGTCTATAATATTATGTCTATGTATTTCCATTCATGAAAAGAATTTGTTTTACACAAAAAACACAAATAATCAGGAGTGTGCATGACTAGTCCAAATTAATTAAGAATGTTGGCATCAGAAAAGTAAAGATTTGCAGCTTTTCTGTAAATACAGATTGTTATTTCTATAGCAGTATAGTAGTTAGCCCAGGAACTTTAGCCTAACAATTTTGCGGTTAAGATCCTCATTGTCTTGTGGTCCACTTTAACACATCAAAATATCTTGTCACAGACTGGTCCGTCTAAAGTAAATAAAATTCTGGTTGCTCAGTCTTGGACCATACACAGAAGCCAGGTATTTGAGACTGTGCTCAAAAATGTTTCTTATGCAAATATTTGCAGTTGCATTACTGTGTTTACATCGACAACCTTCATTAATTTCATAACTTGATCATTATTAGCTACTTCCAGATGAATCTTGAGCCAGAAATACAGGAAAATGGTAATGCCAATTGATATTTGTCAAACAGCGGTGCGTGACAGCTGAGTATATTCTTAAGAAGGCGATTAGGCAGACAATTACTATACAACAACTCGCTCTGAAAGTTAAACTGGCAACGTACGTTTGACAACAAGTCTTGTTTTCTTCTCTAAGTTTGGAATTCTTGTCGCAAGGGACGCTATCTCTTCTTCCAACCGCACACCTTTCTCCTCTAGACGCATGCCTACGCCACCTTTCATCGCTTCAAATTCAGTTTTGTTTATTTTCTGCAAATACATATTTATATATATTTGATAATAGCGCCTACATGCTAAAGGTAATGTTCAATCTTCTTACAGTTTATTAACTCAAGTCCCATTTTAACTGATATTCATTAACCATCCAACACCAGAACCAATTCTCCAAGTTAAACGGTGAAATTAACAAACTCTAACGAACTCCACACACGAAAAATTATGTAATACAACAATTTTCTTAATAAACCGATTAGTACAAAATTATTTTTTTTCCGGAAATATTTCGTACAACCCTCGTATTATACACCTAGAGAAAGGTTAAGCACCCCTGAAAGTTGCATAGTGACTTTAAAAAGTTGTGTCATAAAATCACCTTCAAATAAGCGAAGGAATAAATGCTGTAAATCCTAACAGCAACCCTCTGCACGAACCGCAATAAGTTTGCACCGCGAGTGTAAGCAGATTGTCTTTAAAAATATCCGAGGTTCATCTGGGGGCTGAATAGTCAGGGTCAGGATGGTCACCCAGGCACAGTGAATGTTTACTCTGCTACAGAACGGATTAAGTAAGACTCCAAATTGCATTTTTTTACTGTAATTCGCCACCTTAAATCTGCAGTTTCATACTTAAATGTGTTTTAGATTTCGGATAAAACGACACCCGTTGATTGTTCAACAATATGACCCGAAAAACACATCATCATATTACAGTTTTGCCGTTTTCTGTTTGCCAGAGGGTTGCTGTTACGGATTATATTCTTCTTCCCTAGCTCAATTTGATGGTGTTTTCATGATAAAGCTCTTTAAATAAGTCAGTCTAAATATTTCAGGGGGGCGGGGGTGCTTAACTTTTGTCTTTGTGTATACCTATGTGTATACCAGTCAGTCTTCGTAGAAAATTCACGTTATTTCTATACGTATTAGAACTAATTGAATATCACAGGTAACCATTTATGATTTTCTTTCTATACATCTACTTGTTACGCATTTTGAATGCCTAATGTAGTCCCATTACTCTGAAATCCCTCAAACCTAAGAAACGTTAAAACTTGATTAAGAAATTCAATAGCTATGCAGGTGAAAGCAAAGCTATCTCATGTATGGTCGAAATATGTTTATAAAAGAAGATAGGAAAAAGCCGAAAAAGCATAAATAAACTGAAAATTTGTTAACAATACTGCATGAAAAAAACGTTATTACTGAAATTGTATTGTGATTTAGGTCTTATGGTCTGCTAATAAACTAGCATGACGTGTCACGAGATAGGAATCAACAATAAAAAAGACATTGTACTTCTTGTCTGACAAATAGAATTTAAGATATTACAAAGACTAAAGGCTAATTTACACATACTTTTAGACAAATGTATTTTCGTGACTATTTATTTATAAATCTTCCCTTTGCCTCGCACATTTAATACATTTGTCACATATTTCATTGCTTACTGATGCAAAAATAGTCACGTTAGATCACAAACAATTGAAACTATACACAATATTTTAAATAATATTCTAGCAGCAAAATCATACAAACATAAAAAAATTAAAACAGTCAATCTCGATAAGCGATTAAAAACTGTCCACAAATAAGTTATATCGAGCTTACCTTTTGATTGCATAAGCCGCAAATACTGTCTTAGAATCGACCATCTATTGGAAAATGTTCCGAAATGATAATAGTATCATCGCATCGTTCGTGATATTTGTAAAGGTTGTATATCTTACATCTACGTGCTGTCTCAATATCTATTCATTCTTCCTATTCGTTTTGAAAATGAAGTCCCTGTTCCTTGAAGAGGAAATAAATTTAGGTAAAGAAGATAATCTCTCGCAGTAAGCTTTACCTTAGACAATATCTAGATGGATCTACCGAAAGGGTTATCTGCTAGCAAAGAAACCCGATTTAACTTATAAGCTAAACAAGATAAACTCGCATAAATTTAACCAGACCTATATCGTTTTCGTAAAAATATCAGTGCAGCTAATCAGTTTCAAAATTGTGGATTCTTAAACAAAAGAAATAGCCTCAAGTGACCTGTATTTGCCATATGCGAGAAAATATGAAGACTACAAAACATGCATGACGCAAATTTCATGTGCAGACGACTGCTAAGGACAGTCTCATAATCCTTCCAAAGCCGGGTAGTTTCAGCTTTATCTGTTTCAAGGAAAGGATCTATCTGACATCTACATCTTGTATTGATAAAATTAAGTCAAACAATAAGACTTATAAAACTAAGTGGTCAAATTTGGCCCAAAATGAGCTTGATAAGATTTTGTGTTCAAATTTATTTCAGAATGCTACTGAGATAGCGTGTTACTTGTCCAGTTTGCACATCAGTAATTGTGACCTTGTGGCAATACAGATTTTATCAAAGTTTGACTATGTTTACTGAAGTAGTAGTGCTTTACATGTTGATGGAAGAATGGCGGACAGTCAAACAAACTATGTTATGCCATTGACCCTTTCCTGTTAGAATTAAATGTGGAAATAAGCAGACGGCTAAGATAATCAAGTTCTCAAGATTATAAGGATCAGGTGTGTGTGGCCCGCACACAAATTCAATTAGGCGTTAAGTGAGACGGTTGCAAAAAGTGCGTAAATCAACCAAATCGACTTTAAACAGTTCTTCTATGTCACGAAAAAAACTATTATGATGTGTTTTTGCTATATCTTTGACATTTATCTATAGCTTTTGAATTGTTTTTCCTGCAACTGTCATCAATGTCGGTGGATAATGTCCATGTTCTTTCCTCTTGTCTCGAAATTACTGTGGAAAGGTAAGTTTAATTTAGCATTGTTAAAAGTTGTACGAGACGCTCCTAGCTGTCTCAATTGATATGTATATTATCAAACAGTCTATGAAGGTATAGTATGTATTTACTTTAAAAATTTTAGAAATCTATTGTGCAATTGTAAGGAAAGTGTGATGTTGGCTGGTTGCAAACTGATTTTCTCCATGATGTAACGCAGTGATTGTAAATTACAAGGCTGTTCTATCACGTGTAATCTTCTTTGTTTGTCTTCTTTATTTGCATTTGAAAAAGTATTGCCTATTTATATTGTCATCGGTGCTGTATGCTTTTTATCATGGATTATAGAGATTTTAGGTTTGAGAAAATGCGTTAGAGAAAATGAGAAATCCCGCATTGTTTGCAAGTGTTGTGTCTAGTTTTTGCAATAGAGGCATTGATATCTTTGTAGTACTTAATTGAATTATGCACGTGCCAGCGTGTTAACTGAGGAAAATTAATCTAGGGCTCTTCAATATTGTTTTAGCTTTATTTGGCATTTCACATACTTGATGTGATTTTTACTTTTAGCACAGAAAATATAAAATAATAAATTTCTTGCCCCGAATTATGAAAACAAAAAATACATTTATAAACAACACACAGAAGAAAACTAAATGATAAATAATCTTCACAATCATCTGATTATAGTTAGTCATGTTTATTCATGTGTTGTAAATGACATTCCATTTTCAATAGTCTGTTTAGTGTAGTAAGTAACAGTTTGAACGATATGTCCAAATAAATTAACAATGATTTGGTTAAAATGCATTAAAGAAGAGGAAGAAGACGATTTTATTTTGACTTAAACTATACAGTTTCTCGTCATAACATACATATACAAATTATAAATACAGAGTACAAAGCTCAAATCAGTATTTGATTTACAAAACATACAATTTTAAATACATGAGAGAGGTTCATCATCTACTTATTCAGTTTTTTTTTATCAAAGTTAAACTACAAACAAGGTCTTTCAAATGGTAGCGAATACTAGCTGCAAATAATAACGGTCCACATTACCATTCGTTGATCAAACCCATTTAGCTAAGTACATGTGAAACGGATAAGTTCACATGATAAGAAGACCAATCACAACAGGGTGTGCCTTGGCCGATGAGTGACGTTTACATTCATTGGAAAAAAAACATTGACAATATTTTCACTACGCTACTATAATCGAGAATACTTGCGCAAGTGCAGCATGTACCTGTAAGGTCATGATAAATGAGTGACCAATCAATGATAAGGTCAGATGTCAACACATTATATTTTGTTTGTTTCAAGTGCTATTCGGCACGATATAACCGGCAGTACTTAAAAAGTTTAAGTACCTTTAGCCGCTGTATCCATGGCAGTGTGGCATCAAGTAGCACTGTATGAGATGAATGACAACCACACAGAGAAGCGGTATTCAGATATCCCAACAACCTGTCTAGGCAAAAAAATGTATAAACATCTACTAGGACACCGTATCTAAATGTTTAAAGTTCCTCGAACTATACCGTTCTAAACCTAAATATATACGTTCTACACTACAATACTACTACAAACTACTATACTATATCTACAACTACTGCTAAGCTATTACTAACCTACTTTTCTGTTTGTAGAGTGATCAAAATTGTGTATACTATGCAATGCAAAGCCCACATCAGCAAGGCTACCCGGCAAATTCCCTTGCGAGGAATTAATGGCAGTTTAAAAGGATCCTTTAGCGCACGTGCAACGCTCACTGCATACCGGGCAGCCACGCCGACCCAGACCCCACATCACATACCATACCAATATTGAATTCAGATATCGCAGTCCTCTTTAAAGTTTATATCTTCCAGGAGGAAATGTTTGTTGATTCTATTGTATACAAATTGTGATTTGTTGATAATAAAATTGATTCCTTATAAGAGACCTATGCTGTATTCACTTGGTTTTTCGGTACTACATCTTACTTTAGTTTTCATATTACCATATTTTATGTATAATTGTGTGTTTCTATATATTTTTTACTTCGGTTTTACAGTGCTACAACTCTCATAAGTGTTTATAAACCATAGATCTTAAATACTGATACTTATCTGTATTTTTTCTTTTGTAAATTATTAGGTATCACTTTAGTACTTTATTGAAAATATGGTTAAACTATGGAAAGCCATGTCAGTAACAGTGAAACAAGCTGCTTCCTTAATGTAGATCTTATATTCTGACAAAATTACCTAAATTTATATCTATTTTATTTAGTTCTTGTTAAGTTATGTTCAAAACTGTAAGATCTATGGAAAGCCAACACCTCCATGTTATAGATCTTATATTCTGGCAAAATACCTAAATTTCTATCTATTTTATTTAGTTCTGTTTAAGCTTTGTTTTATCTTAAGAAAATTAACACCACCAAGTTATAGATCTAAAATTCTGGCAAAAATACCTAAATTTCTATCTATTTGTTTTAGTTCTTGTTAAGTTATGTTCAAAACTGTAAGATCTATGGACAGCCAACACCACCATAATACAATTCTTATAATCTGACAAATATACCTAAATTTCTATCTATTTTATTTAGTTCTTGTTAAGTTATGTTCAAATTTGTAAGATCTATGGAAAGTCAACATCACCATGTTATAGAACTTATATTCTGACAAAAATCTAAATTTCTATCTATTTTATATAGTTCTTTTTTAGTTATGTTTTAATCTGTAAGATCTATGGAAAGCTAACACCACCTTATTATAGATCTTATAATCTGGCAAATATACCAAAATTTCTATCTTTTTTATTTAGTTCTTGTTAAGTTATGTTTTAAACCCGTAGATCTATGGGAAGCCAACACCACCATGTTATAGATCTTATATTCTGTCAAAAATACCTAAATTTCTATCTATTTTATTTAGTTCTTGTTAAGTTATGTTCAGATCTGTAAGATATATGGAAAGCAAACACCACCATGTTATAGATCTTATATTCGGACAAAAATACCTAAATTTCTATCTATAATATTTAGTTCCCATTGTTCTTGTAAGCATAGCTTCTGAAAAACCATCCTTGTTCTGCCAGGGTATTCAAGCTGTATTAATGGTTCATCCAGAGCTGAAATACTCTCTACCATATTTAGTTTCTTATAAAAGTTATCAATTAGTTAATTGACAAAAATTCCCATGTTTTATTTTTGAAAAATGTCTTAATTGGATAGAGTCTTGTATTGCAAATTGGGCGTGATCTTGTCCTTCTATATGTAAAGGAATTAAAATTCTATTCTCCTATTTTGTTAAGTTACTGCTGTTATATTATCAAGGCTCCTTTAAGATGACACATACATTTAAAATAAGTGACCTTGCCCTTATGTCAGTGAGTAAAATCTTTTCTATTGTATAGTTTCTAGATAGAGAGATATTTAGAGAGATAAAGCTAGCTAGAGAGAGAGAGAGAGAGAGAGAGAGAGCAATAGCGAGATAAAAAATAAGAAGTAAGGATACAAAACCATAGACAGACAGATATATCAACTTACAATGAATGACAGTTAAAAAACCGTGCATTGCCCGTAGTTGCTTCATTCAAACTGTATCAAATGAATGACAGTGAAATAAACTATGCATTCCCAGTATTTGTCTCATTCAAAATGTATCAAATGTAAAAACTGTAAGTTATATCACAAAACTTACTCAATCTTACAACGAAATAAACAGATGTTCCTATAAATTAACCGTTGAAATTGTAGAAAGATATAAATTCCTTCACCATCTTCCAACAATATTTGCACAACCTTATAAAAGAATAAATAATATCACAGAATTTGCAATTCTGTCAGCTTGTGGAAAGAAAGCTAAAACCAGAGCTGTGAAATATACCCAGTTTTGTATCCTTACTTCTTATTTTTTATCTCGCTATTGCTCCCTCTATCTGTCTCTCTGTCTCTCTCTCTGTCTGTCTCTCTCTCTCTCTCTCTCTCTCTCTGACTCCGCAGCTAAATAAAAATTGTATTTGGTGAATCATTATTCCTCATATTTAATTGTGTCCTTCTCCAACATTTGTTTCTCACCGTCTAGTTGTCGGCGAAATTATTTCCAGGGGGTGCGGTCTAGCTTCATTTTTTTTTAAATAAAAAGGATTTTACATTTTACTTTAATTCTCACATTCAGGTAAGTTAAATATACTTTTTGTCAGATTTATAAATTCTTTAAAAGTGTCACCTTAGAATCAGACTTTGTTATTATTGAAGAAAAAGTATGAAAAATGAAACATCACACCCGACCTAAAATAGTATTGAGTACCAATTTTATAAGTAGAATGCAGCGATCAAAAGCATGATAACCAACATAATTCTAAAAACATGCATGACATACACTATTAGACTAGATTGAACATTAAATTTCAACTTAAATATGCCTTGATTTTGCTACAAATACTTTATCTTTTATGCGCTTCTTTGATGGGTATTATTATATACATTTTTGTACATTGCATTTTCAATGGTTCTGGAGATTAAATGAATGGACCAGTTTTCTACCATAGTGACTCCGTCAATTTAATTCAGTCAAAAATGTTTGAGTAGTTTGCTTTTGCCTACAGATTTAGGACGTGAAGAGATGCAAGCATTAAATGAAATGGTTTAGACATAACACTGACTTGTGCATTTCATAGTTGGACATTAAGAACACACAGCTATAGCTAATATCATGGCGGCCATATTGGACGACATCTTGAATTTCTCGGTCCGCACCAAATAAAAATTTATGCCAATGTTTTGTTCAAAAAGCTATGTCTTAGATATGGCTCCGGACACAGGCACGGGTTCAGTTCTGTATTTATCTCTTATAAGCATATGTTATATCCATAGCATGTTTTTCTCCTATTTATTTGTTGTTCTGTTGCAAAAAAGGACCATTCAGAAATTATTCCATCACAACATTATATAATAAATTATATTACAACGATCATCTTCGTGAGCGTATCGCTATGTGAGCTTTGATGGCATACGTTTTTTCCTTTTCAGTCTCTTCTTAACTTGCACTCTCTGTTCCCAATATAGACATTAAAAACGTTGTTTTTTGTCTCAATCCAGATACAATAACTTTATTTATCTTGCAGAAAGGACGAAATAACTCTATCCCAAAATTGCTAAACAAACTCTTGTCCCTTCTGAAATGTGGACCATCACAATTCAACGAATTTGCTCGTAATTTGTGCTCATTTGTTTCACTGGAAAGCAATAAAGTAGTTTTTTAATGTTAATACTCAGTGAGAGCACAGTGGGACGGAAAACGGTTGGCTTCGTTATATCAGATCAAAGATTTTACAATTACTTTTGGGTCAACTTTAATCTAAGTGTTTCTATAACCTCTTGCTTCTTTAAGGTCGAATAACAAAAGATTACACAAAAGCCTTTCAGTGGGCAACGACGATTATGTTTATGTAGGGGCAAAGCCAGGAAACATTTCAAGCGAAGCATGAAAACTTCATGCTGACAAACTTTCGTGTCGCCGGGCAATCAATTTTGTCGGTGCCTCTTATTTGTCATTCTTCGTGTATTCGACTCAAATGCGATTAATGAATGTCACATTGTATTGGAACTTCTGTGTCTCCGGGCCATACAAGATGGAAAACTTTAATCTAAGTGTTTCTATAACCTCTTGCTTCTTTAAGGTCGAATAACAAAAGATTACACAAAAGCCTTTCAGTGGGCAACGACGATCATGTTGATGTAGGGGCAAAGCCAGGAAACATTTCAAGCGAAGCATCAAAACTTCATGCTGACAAACTTTCGTGTCGCCGGGCAATCAATTTTGTCGGTGCCTCTTATTTGTCATTTCTTCGTGTATTCGACTCAAATGCGATTAACAGCGTATTGGAACTTCTGTGTCTCCGGGCCATACAAGATGGAAAACTTGTGATTTGTCGTGAATTTCGTGTGATGGGTCTTCTTATTATAGGTGACAAAAAATGAAAATAATCAGTGGAGACAGTCTTGTTGAAACAATGCTACAAGTATTACATAATATACTAGGCAGCTTGATTGTCATACCTCTTATTTACAGAAACAAATGTTTCCTCCAAGCTTTGGCTAGAAGAGTATCGTTTTGTTTTACGATTTTTATGCTCCAGTCCTTCCTAATTACCTCATTATATAGCATTGTCGTCTCTTAT
>JAFMSR010000898.1:0-22500 GCA_022818135.1 Saxidomus purpurata | reverse complement strand
ATCCAATAAATATTTTCAATGGATATTTGCAAATTGCTACCTACATTTTACTCATGTTGTTGATTATAGCATTTTCTTCTTCATTTTATGCTTTAATATATCATTTTGGAGAAATTGTTTCTTTTTCACCTGAAACTGTGAGCGAGCAGCCTTAAATAAAACGAAAGAGGAAGTTAGAAGAAATTAAACAAATACATACGTGTGCACTGCTTATCCAGATTTATGTAAATACCAATTTTTACTCCTATTTATATCAGTATCAGTATAGGTTAATAAACAGGATGACTTTTTAAAATTTCATATGATTGTCATGAGAGAACACACGGTTAAAATATGGGCTCCTAGAGTTGTTATTTGCGGACTTGACATATAAACATGTATAATTCAGTTTGATACGGTTAACTTTAGTAGACAATATGTAAACTTTACCATCACAAAATACTTCCGCAAAAAAAGTTAAGACATGATTAGGTAGAATGAAAAGTAACCACTAAATTCTTCAACCAACTTCATACAATCTTGATAGATCTTTCACATATAACTAGCAGTTAGTTTATATGTATCTAAAGAAATATGAGAAATCGATAAATTCCAGCAACACAATCAATAGTGGCAGTTTAATGTACTTTTATACGAAGAACCTCATGTGACACTGCGATTCTGGAATTTTTTCGCTATATCGAAGTATTATTTTGGTATAACGAAATATAAAACGAATTATATGCCGATATAAGGAATTATCATTTCGTTATAACGAGTAATTATTTCGAGATGACGAATTATAATAGTATAATTGTATGTTTTTGTTGTTGGGAAATATAATTTCGAGAAAACAAATTTTCGTTTTAATTTATGATTGTATGTTTTCGTTGTAACGAAATATATTTCGAGATCAATCCCAGAATCACATAAGGGTCTTCATACTATTAAGATCCAAATGTGGTTTTGTTCTTTTAAACATGTAGCTATTACTACGGTGACCAGTTTTTTGTTAAATGACTGATGAGGTCATCCGCCAAATCAAAGCACTACTGTAAACGAAAATATAATTTTCATACCCCCGAAACGAACTATAGGGGGTATATAGGAGTCACCAGGTGGTTGGTCGGTCGGTCCGTTGCATTTTCCTTGTCCGGAGCATAACCTGAAAATTGCTGGTTGGAATGCAATACAACTTCATAAAATGGTCAAGCACAATGACAGAAAGTGCAGTGCACAAGAACCATAACTCCATCTTGACTATTTACAGAGTTATTGCCCTTTGTTACTTTTCCTTGTCCGGAGTATAACTTGAAAACTACTTGTTGGAATTCAATAAAACTTTATACAATGGTCAAACACTTAAACAGGAAGGGCAGTGTACAAAAAAACAAAAATAATATCAAACAGGGAATGCCACGTACCAAAAACGCAGCCTCCCCAAAACGAACCCCACAGCACCCAGAAGTGCACACCACCAACACACACACACACACACACACACACACACACACACACACACACACACACACAAAAACACACACACACACACACACACACACACACACACACACACACACACACACACACACACACACGACACACACACACAATCATGTACACACACACATATACACTACCAACACACACTAGCATACAAAGCAAACACACGAGGACAAAACGAACAATTAAAGGAACACAGTGGGGCACCGCCTTGGAACGGTCAGTGGCAAAAACACCACTGGGGAGCTTAAACCGGTTTATGGTGCGCACCCAACCTCACTCTTACCCCCACCATGTTCCAAAGTCACAGGACAGTGTAAATAAAAGTAATCCCTGCTAGGTGAATCTCTAACACACGCAATGGAAACAAAAGGCATGGTATGTAAAACACAAAAATGCTCGTGTATAAATATATAAAAAGCAAACAGAACCATAGCTCTATCTTGACAAATTACAGAGTTATTTGCAAAAACAATATCTCTGTTTATTTTGTTTTTCAAGGTATTCTGTTGCTATTGACTTCCTTAGTGATAAAGCAGTCTTTCGGGGGTATTTATCATATTTTGTGATAGGTCTAAGGTTGTAACTTTTATGTGCAGAGATCTTCAGGATATTCAACGATAGATAGAAAAATGGACTGATGGTCAAAGGTATTAAACGTGACCTCTTTTTTCTGCTTATCGGAAACCCAATCATCTTCGTCTGTAGTTTTGCTTTCTTCGAATTTTATCGCAAAATTTGAGGTAAAGGGACTTGAATATAACAAAGAGTAAAAAAACGCTGAAATGATATAAAATTCATAATGCTGGAAAAACTGTTGTCACCTTAGAATCAGACATTATTATTACTGATGAAAAATATGAATGATAAAATATCACATCCCCCACTTATGAAAATGATTTGTGTGCTTGAGCCTCGACATCTTGGAATATTACTCGACAATAAAGTTAATCGAATTTTCACATATTTCGAATCTCAAGCAAAGTTTTGCAAAAAAGTTGCATATTCAAATGTATTACATGTTTATTAGGCTAAATAACTTTAGAAATACTATATTTTCCTGTCATAAGACCTTTATTAGGGTATCATGGTGTTGCTTGTAATAATTGCAACACGATCAAAGAAAATAATGATGCAATACAAACTGAACCTGCGAGGATCGTTACCGGGGCAACAAAACTATATAGTTTTGATAAACTTTAATACGAACGAACAGAACACTATATAAGGATGTTTGTATTTCTTTTGCAAAATGAAAAATAATATTACTTATTATCTATGTATACTTTTTTTGCCGTGAAGGAAGTTTTTGCATGCAAGGGCTAGAATATATTTTTTTTAAAGTATGAAAATACTCCTCCAATCGCAACGGTTGATGTCAAGAAATTTGGTATGTTATTCGATATATGAGAAGATATGTCATTGTTGAAAATTGTAATGATGATCGAGGTCGAGGGATGATTAACGACGTATTTTGTAAAATAGGACAGTCCAACAAAATTACAAACATATAACTTATGAAACAGAATTTTAACCATCTGTTTAGAAGACAATGCAAAAGTATTTATCATACGTCATTCTTGTGGTCATAAGTTACCAAGTAATGTATGAATATAAGGGCACGAATATAAGTAAAAGACTTCATTCAGTTATGAACACTTTTATGAAAGGCATTAAATAGCATAACGAGCTAAATGTTGACATTGGAATTTTAGTATTTAAAATTTCACAATACTTTGAAACATAGCTGTCAGTCTCGATATTTACTGAAGTAAAACATGTATAATATATTTGAATTGCCTTTAAATCGTTGTTATTATTATTATGTTCCAAGATAAAAGTGTTTGTCTTGCGCAACGTTCATCAACGTGAATTCAAATCTGTAGTAGTATGGGATGTTGTACTCGTGGGAACCACACATTATCAAATCTAATCTTCAGATTTTATTTACAAACCCTTAAATTGTACATGACTGAAGCGTGCTTGTTATTCATGGTTTACTGTTTACATAGTTGATATCAAGTTTTATTAAAATAAATACTGTTTAGCATCAAATCTGACTTAGTGTCGGATAAAAGACAAACCAATAGTGCATTTCTATATAGCTAAGAAGTAGAATCAACATCCCAAAAGTCACTGTGTCTCTTGCTAGATTTAACTGTTAATGTAATTGTAAGAATGAAGACTGAAGACTGAAGGTACGTCAAATAACAAATAAATACATTTCACAAGACTGACATTTAGTGATAATTCTTTCAACAGAAGATTTACTTATAGTTTTTATGTTATTCAAAATTACATCCAGTCTTTAATATATACCATTTACGTTACGGGATTCTAACAAATATCAGGGAAAGTGTTTCATAGTTTTCATATGTTAAAGTGACATTATGCACATTTTTTTAATGTAAAATTCCAGCTGAAATAAGTGTGTGTGAAAAGGGTAGAGGAAATAATAACTTTTGACCCAATACAACAAACTTTTCCTGCTACCAGTACGAAATAATAACTTTCCAAATATTACTTTTCCTATTTTGACTGGGAGAGTCAGTTTAAGAAATAAACAAATGCATGTCAGAGTTGCTTCCCTCCCACTACCAAGCAACACTAATAACACAAGGGAGATCACTGCCAAGGAAGGAATTGTTATTATTTTTAGTCCATTTCTTTAATTTCTAAAGCACCAACTTCAAATATTAATGCGGCATTATCATAAGTTTAACACATTTAAATGCACATCTACCGAAAATTGCTTTTATAAAACTGTCACCAAAAATACACTATGTGCAGTAAGATGAGCATAATGTCACTTTAAGACAAAGTGTAAGGATACAATAGTCTAAGTTATACTGAAACCAGGATAGAGTTACAATGTTCAGATTTTAACTTCCGACCCATATCTATTTTCTACGTCTCTTTATTTACCTTTAACCGTGTCGTCTTAACATTTCAACTAGTGTCAGCTATTGTTGATAGATAAAAGGGAGTAATAATGCCGAATTATTTTGTAATGCAGACAGATATACAACCACACATAAACCATAAACTTTTATAGCTGATAACAAAAATGTCATAGATTGTAACCCAGCATATTTATATCATGCAATCGTACCCGTTTCAAAATGGTGAGTGACTCATTGTCATATGGCAAAACCGCATGTTTGAAAGCCGGCATATTATCGGAATTAACTCTGGTTACATGTTTCAGCAACATATTAGAGTATACATTTCATGTAAATTTAAACAGAATACATCCCACATGACGTGGTGCTTACCGGGTAATTACATTTTACTGTTCATATTAATCGTTTGCAATATTTTGCAATCATGAAAGCTTAACCCAAAACGCAATAATTCAAATATACATCATGTATCTGCATTCGAGTAAGTAAATCTGAATATCTCGTATCGTATGTAAATATTACAGATTATGACAACGTTTCTTTAATGGCTGTATGATATACATTGAATATGTCACTTACATTGTAACCTTGAACCGTAAAACAACTAAAACAGGAAGTAGTATTGGTGTTCTAAATTTAAATCCAGTAATGTTTTTTAAAGATAATTTAGTTTAACCTTTATTTTCGTATTTGTTTTCTTTTCAGGGCTATAAACATGTCTATCTGTAAGTTTCATTTGTCAGTTGTGTTACTGCTTGCTCTATGCTCGACATCAATATCCGCTAAACCGCGACATATTGTATTCATCGTTGCCGACGACCTCGGATGGAATGACGTCGGATTTCATAATCAAGATATGATTACTCCAAACATTGACAGACTTGCCAATAGTGGTGTTATTCTCAACAGTTCCTATGTTCAACCTTTGTGCACGCCCTCTCGGAACTCTTGGATGAGCGGCGTTTATCCCTTTAAGCTTGGCATGCAACGCGGGGTAATCATACCAGGTACAAACGAGTGTGCTCCACTCGAGCTAGAATTCTTTCCACAAAAACTTCAGGGACTTGGCTATTCGACGCATATGGTAGGAAAGTGGCACCTCGGTTCGTGTAGCTGGAACTGCACACCAACATACCGAGGATTTGAATCCTTTTTCGGCTTCTACGATGGCCAAGAAGATTACTATACGAAAGTTGTCGGGACTGGAATCGATTTTCGTGACGGGAAGAAGCCTCTAAATGATTCTACATATTCTACTTATCTATACGCAGAGAGAGCAAAGTCCGTTATAAACAATCACAATAAATCTAAACCATTGTTTTTGTACCTACCGTTTCAATCCGTCCACGTTCCAGTTGAAGTTCCTAAACGTTACGAAGACATGTATCCTAGCATTCAAACCAAGCAAAGAAGGCAATATTGCGGAATGGTATCTGCTATGGACGAAGCTATTGGCAACGTAACTAAGGCGTTAACTGACAATGGAATAATAAATGACACATTAATCATATTCACTTCAGATAATGGCGGTATACCCACGGGCTCCGGAAACAATTACCCGTTACGTGGTGCCAAGGCAACGATATTTGAAGGCGG
The DNA here is from genome assembly GCA_022818135.1 of Saxidomus purpurata. Classification (NCBI taxonomy): domain Eukaryota; kingdom Metazoa; phylum Mollusca; class Bivalvia; order Venerida; family Veneridae; genus Saxidomus; species Saxidomus purpurata. The sequence continues at coordinate 16,519 of JAFMSR010000898.1, read as the reverse complement.
TACGCGGGCGGTCTCGTTCGTTGTTGGGGCTGGAATCCAGAAGACGGGGTATACATATAACGGAATGATGCACGCGGTGGACTGGCATCCTACAATAGTAGCTGCTGGTGGTGGATCAGACTCAACTGTCAATATCGACGGTATCAATCAATGGGAAGCTTTAAGTACGGGTAGTGAATCAGAGCGAAAAGAGTTTGTGTATAATTTGGATAATACTGAAGTGGGTTCACAAGGACATGCAGCGATACGCGTTGGTGATTTTAAACTGATTCAGGGATACCCAGGTTACTTTACAGGCTGGTACAAACCGGATAAACTTTATGAAACAAGATATCACAATGGCTGTTATGAAAATGAAAATGAATACAATGAAAGAGTTGCAATTGGCGATTCAAAGACGACCAGCGACGAATGGACTGAAAAGGGATTAAAGTATCTGAGAAAATGGCCCGGAGAAGGTCTGTACAACCTCAGGGATGACCCAACAGAGCACAATGACCTGAGTGAAAACTTACCTGACCTCGTAAAACTGTTACAAGCGAAACTTGATGATTACAGAAAGAATTACGTTGAACCTAAAGTATATGAGATAAACCCACGCTCATTGCCTGAAAACTTTGGTGGATTCTGGACTCCAGGCTGGTGCTGAAACCTGTTTCGTTTTTCGCTTATCAAACTGACCATACCTAATCTTTTCATGGCACTTCAGTCTCTGTGTATTAATACATTCGTTTAATACGAACTACAGCTTTACTCGATATTCAATATGCAGTAGATGCTAATATTACTGTCTGTGAAAGAATACTGACACATGTGTTTATATATCTATTGGAGACAAGTACCTGACGTTTTTTTATTTTTGTTAGAATCATAAATGTGGTGCAATCCTAACACTTTATCTTTTGCTTTAAATACTTTATAATTGATCATGTATTGTCAATATTAATACAATTGTCAGCTCTGTTTTATTTCTTTGTATACATTACAAATTTGTCAAGCCGACATTTTGAACAAAATACAGTACTGGCATGATATATCTGTATTAAATGTTTTGTAAACTTTCCATACCATTATTAACTTAACAAATATTGGACAATATACTTGACTTGTACATGAATATTATCATAGAAATATCTCAGTAAATGTTTGGTATAAGTCAGACGGATCAAATTGAAAGCAAGAGCGGAAACGAAAGAAAACGCTCTTTCCCCGATTCCACTATATAATATACTAATAAATATTATTTAATGTTTGTATGAAATATAATATTAAACAAGTTATAGCATTCCAAAAGTTCCTTCTAGGGCACATCTATCTATATATTTTATTGAAGTACAAACTACGACAGTCGAAGCAAATTCAGGCATTAGTATCTACAATATTTAATACTCCACGCACCTGTTACTACGTCACGCTAGATCTGCTTTTATATGGTCACATGGTAAGTTCGCGCCAATACTTCCAGCAACAATATTAGCATATTTCTACGCTATGCAAACAATATGTAAATTAACATTCTTTCAGCTATTTGTCAAACTCATAATGCAAAAGCAAACGCATTGTCGGGCGATTTCTGCAAGTCCAACGTGCAATAGATCTAGTTTATTTTGTATATGTGTGCAATAACTTACCTAGCCTAATTAATTTGGCGTTTCAGTGTGACCCCTTTCACAGATCTGATATTTTATAACTGTCACACCATTTTGTAGAAGGCGGACAGCTATTAAATGTCAACCTGTACAATCGGTTTGCCTTCGAAGTGCAAATAGCGAGACTATAGCTTACCCAGTGAAGTTACCACATAAAGGGAAATAACCACAGTAACTTAAACATGTAGCGTGCACGGAAAAGAACGGCTATTGGTTGTTAGTTGTTCCAATTTTCAATATCACAACGTTTAATTTATAACGGAAACACACCGAAAAACGGCTTACGTGCTGCATTGTTCAGTCAAGTGTGTCTGTACAATTTTAAGTGTCCCTTCCATGGAAGGAACAATGAATATGTCACGCAGTAACTTTGTTTTATTCAATTAAATCTGAAATATGTTTACATGTTATGCTGACTTACATACTAAATATGAACTACTGTCAAAGTGGCTAAACTGACTAGACAGAGAAACATAATACAGCATCAGTACAAAATGTAGTCCCTGGTGTACATATATAAAGGCCGTCTTCACTCATTTTCGTGTAATGATTTTTATCCTGTTGTTTAAGCATCTTACTTTCGATGGTGCTTTATTGTCGGCAGTGCGTAACGAGAGCATTATGAACCCCTATATCCCGCAAAATATGTGACATCACCGCCCGTCAAAAGTACTTTCTTAGTTGAACGTCTAATACAGAATGAATATTTGCTGTGTAAATACAGTCGGCGAAATATTTTTCATGGCCAATATGCTAAATGCTCTAATACACTTATTTACTGCCTGTATACACCAAATATAAAATGCACTCACGATCTTAGTTAGGACTATCCTATGACATATGACAAACTAAAAGAAACAAATACATTTACATAGTTTGGATTTATTTTCCAGAGACGTTTTGAATTTATTTCATAATATATTTATACTATTAAACATTTCCCCGGCTCACCCTGATAATTCAATAAATAAATTCCATTCATAGTTCTAGCATATTATCGTTTACATGAATATTGTTTTATCTAATGTCTGCAGGGCTTTCGGGAAATAACTTTAATAACAGCGTTCCGCTGATAGATAGTTATTTGTGCCTTTGTAATAAAACTTTGCTACAACATTGCAGTTTATTCTATAAGCTGGCGATATACAATTTCTTTCCGTATACTTTATCTCCCCTCGGAGGACTGATCATTATTCATAAGTCCAGTATTTGGCCATCCCCTGGTACTTCAAGGTAACATTATCTGATAGATGTAGAGACAAATAAACTGGTAACTAGACAAGAAGTAGACAAGAAAACATAAATCATTAACCATTTAGCGTCTGAGAAATGGTAAATTTAAAACTTCACATTCAGTTATCACACCACTAGATAATATGTAGTCACGATATCATAAAAGAGGAATAAATGTAGAGCCACATTTGTTTTGTCTACTTATAGTCTTGTATTCCATGGTGAAATGATCATACAAAACTGAAATAAGAACATTCGAAATTATATTTGTGACTTCTACATTTTGATATGCAATTAAACTACAGTATAAATAAATATCACGTTAAGTTGGTAACAATGAATCGAATAACTCTTTGAGTGGACTGAAAACTTATTTGAGAGCATTTCTTCATCACTATTCCAATCTTTCACTATATTGAAAGCAGCTTATACGTTTCTCGAAAATGAAACAAGATTGACCTCACTTAAAATGCACAAATATGTAAACAATAGTAAATTTAGAGCCTTTGTCTCAAATTTATCTTTATATCGTTTCAATGAGACCAACCTTTAATAGTCGAGCAGCACGACAACTTTGTAAGAACACATTGATACTATTCAAGCATGGTTATTTCCCTTATACTCTACTCCGTGATATGAATTTATCATTTTCCACATAGATTTGTAACTGCAATGAATGACAATTTTTTTCGATTTGTAATCAGTACCTGTTCGTTTCAAAATGATAAAAGAACCGGTTGGCCACCACCCCGGGTTGCTCGCACTACCGCTTCATCAGAAAGCTCTCTATGTCCCTAGCATCCAAAACAAAAATAAAGAAATAATTTAAGTCTCTGCATAAACAGACATAGCTGTTGAGAAACATTAGCAACGCCCACTCTCTGTTTAGTATTAAGGTCCAGGGTCATAGTTGACTGAAAACTAGTGATTCTAGCATATCACTTGCAACTTCCTATAACCTAAACCAAGCATCACCGTCAACAGACTCTGTGTTTAATTTCGTGTTCAAAAAGATACTTCGTATAAAAATATTTTGCGTGAGTTTTTATGTAAATACAAATATTTGAATCGTTAAAAATGTAAAAGAAACTCGATGATATGAAAGAGTAATGCTTAAAAAAGATAATGATCTCTACATAAGAGCTAACAGACTAATAAGAGGAAATCATATAAAGCCAATGTTTGTGCAGTTTTGTCTCTCAAATTAAAATTTAGAACAACTACATATGTATTGTTTATTACTAGCTTAACTGGCAGGATGTAATACCTTAGATAGGTTATCAGGTTTTACCTGAAAAAATAGCCATGAAATATTTAATAATCGAAACAGATAACGAGTCAATATATAGTAGATAACTTTACGAGGGTTGTCTAAAAGTAAGGTAATACATGTAGTGTCAAATGTATCAAATCATCTAAAATTGGTTTTATAAACTGTTATAATAATCTACAATTTTAGTATTTTGGATTACTGTAGAACTCGTTAACATTAATTCAGGCAAATGATTTTGAAAGAGTTTGAATTCACTAAGGAAAGCATTTTTTTAGAATATTCAGTTCATGAAACAGAATTCGAAGAAAATATACATTAATTTTGTAATTTGTACACACTTCCTGAATTCCGTATTTCGAATCTTCTTCGTTACACATACACATACACTTAATTTTCAATTCCTACATGATAAAATGTTTACTGGGGTAAGTGCAACGTTAGAATTAAGAGATCAACGTAGCATGTGGTAAACTCAAGGGTTCCTAGTTCGATCACGATATAATACAGTATCTGCTCGAGCATGGGACTCGAATTCATTTCACATGGTTTTAAGCAATGTTTGGTTATGTTTTCCTTGTTTTCAAAATCTTTCTTGCTAAATTATATTTTCTTATCAATTTAAACTTTTGAGGACGGCCCACGCTTGACCTCGGCTTTAATATCGAAACAGGAAGAGTTACAATGGCGTCGGAAGAAAGGTTAAATGAGTCGGATGAAGTAATGCGTGTGAAATGCTTGTGTTTGTGCGGAAAATGCATTACAAGAGAAGCTGAAAAATACTGTGTTGAGTGCCAAGACTACTACTGTGTACCATGTATTGAAACTCACAAAGTTATACCCTCATTAAAAGGACACACACTACTGCATAAAGCGGATTTTGACACAGCTGACCTCCGGACAGAGCCACAGGTGAGTGTAGCGTACCAGGGACCCATACAGTGATTTTTAGTTCAAAATAGCCTAGTTACTATATATCAATAAGAAGGTAAACAACACCGTTTACACATCGACCCACTTTCAGCCTTAATTACTTCATCTAGAATTATGCATTTTTATTAAAATCTATTGCATATATAGCATAAGTGTTTATCATTTCCGTAAAAGTTTACTTCAAGGCCCAAAAGCAAACCGTTCGAAATAGCGACTGATAATTTCCGATTTTTTTTACATTTTTCGTCAACCCGAATAAATCTCACACATTTCTAACACTGAATTCTTCCCTATTTACAAGCTTTTAAACGATCTCGCCTTGTGTCATCCAAATATTACACAACCGACGTTCGTAGAAATTGATTTGATAAATATTTCCACAAGCTTTCCAGTTTTAATACGATCCGTTAATACAGTATTCATTTTATTTCGTTGATATATTTTGTAAACATATACATGCAGCCATACTGATAATGGGAAAAACTAGTTTCCAACCACATCGATCAGCCAGGTCTTACTAAGTCTAGGTTACACACCACTAATACATGTCTATGGATTACTGAGCTCAAGTAGCAGTGTTGTGCCGTTCTTGTGTATGTCCACAGTGACGGTTGCGCATAGGAAAATAGACGTACCCGAAATGTGTGAGATTTATTCGAGTTGGCGAAAAATGGTAAAAATTTCGGAAACTATCAGTCGCTGTTACAAAACGGTTTGCATTTGGACCTTGAAGTAAACGTTTACGGAAAATATAATTACGTAGGCTATATATGCAATAGGTTTTGATAAATATGCACTATTCTGTATGAAGTAATTGAAGCTGAAACTGGGTCTATGTGCGAACTGTGTTGTTTACCTTCTTATTGATATATAATCATTAGGCTATTTTTATCAAACATTCACTGTTTGGGACCCTGGTACGCTACACTCACCTGTGGACAGAGCTGCCTTGTTTCCCAACAGAGCGATGCGCTATACACACGTCTAAAATATTAGATATGTTTTGTGAAAATCATGATGCAGTTATCTGTGCAACATGTGTAGCTCTCTACCACAGGTATCTTTATTTTTATAATATTTTCGATTTCTATGTTAAGTGGGCTTATAAACAAAGTGTAGTTCTTTCTCTAAAAAGATATAAGGATACGTTTAAGTCTTTATCAGATAGTAGCTAAACATCTTATATACAAGATTGCCGTGAGTCTGTGGATTCAGCGACAAGAAGCTCAGCTTTCTTACAGTAAAATCCGTCATGTCAAAAATGTAAGTACTAGTACACAGTATAGATTTATAAAAGGAATTGTGAAGCGTACGTGTATATAAAGTTTAATCAACAGTGTGATAGAGCTAAACTTAAACGACTGGACTTGTCACTAAGATATTCGTGGGTACGTGCGTAGGAAATACAATGAAGTAAACTCTCGTTTATAATATGCATACCTTATAAAAGTTTAGCTGTATCGAGGAAGTAAAACAGATAACACATTTAATATATCTCACGGTGGGGAATCACATGATCAAAATAATCTCTAAACGAAAGTAAATGTATGAAAAATGTTAGAAAATGATAAAAGCCGTTTAGTTGTGAATATAAAAAGTAGCCTATCTTATGACAACATTAACGTATTCTAGAACTACTCAGGTCTCAACAACAATCACCTTCTGATTGTGCTGAACACTTCAAAAATAAATTAGTTCAGTGCCCTGAAGTGTTTATATCAATCGGAAGGAGACTATGATTTAGTGTAGGTCTAGAATACGCTAATGTTGCCATATGATAGGCTACATTTCATATTAAATGCTAAACAGCTTTCAGTATTTTTAGCATTTTTTCATAGATTTACTTTTGTTTAGAGATTATTTTGATCACGTGATTCCCCACCGTGATATATGTACCTGGTAAAATTATTTTCAAGATCGATATCACGTTAGTTTGCGGTGTCGTTTACAACTAATGACATTCCATGACCGAACGCGATTCCTTGTCCATCTCAAAGTCATTTCATTTTCTCCACTGTAGATGTTCTGAAAGGAACATGACATACATTAATGTAAAAATTTGTATAAGACTCTAAGCTCGATGTTTGTTTCAGAAATTGTTTAGACGTGCATTCTATACCTGATGAGGTTGACAACTTGTTTAAAACAGCAACAACATGTCAAACAAATAGAGACCTAACAGCAATTAGAACTACCATGGAAGAACTAAAGAAAGCCAAGGAAGACGAAGAAGCAGAGCTAAAATCATTTTTATCAATCGCCATTGATTCCATTAAAGAATACAGGAGAGAAATAGAAATCATCCTTGCAAATGTCGAAGAATATTCTATAAAAATTGTAGAGGATAAATACAACAAGACTGAAACAAAGTTGATCGAAGAGATAATAATTGTCGGTAAGAAAATCGATCACATAGAACAATCTGCGGACAAGCTGCGACAGTCTAAAGGAAATAAATCACAAGAGTTCGTGTGTGTGAAAGCTGCTGAGAAAGTCATTGACAATGCCAGAAATTCAACAAAACATTTTGAAAACCAAACAGATGTTGAAATAATATTTGAAGCTGATACAAAGATTGAAACATTCCTTCAACAACTGAGTGCATTTGGAAGAGTCTATATAAAACAAAAACCAGTCTGCATGCCAATGACAGCACCCTATGCAGTGAAACAACACAGGGAAATAAATATCAGCCTTACAAACGACAGAAGAACTTGCAATGTTCAAGGATGTTATTTATCAGGGGACGGGTACCTGTTGTTGGCGGATTATAGTAACAAAAAGCTGAAGCGATTGAACCTTTTGACGGAGTCAATAATGGATGGTCTAAGTTTGCGTTCTAATCCTGATTCAGTATGTCTTGTTAGTAAAGACGAAGCTGCTGTAACCATAGGCGAAACTATTCAGTTTATTAGTCTTGGAACAAAGATGGCAATTACACGACAGCTAAGTTTAAATGACAAATGTTACGGTCTGACCTACCATGATGAAAAACTGATTGTTACCAATTACAAAGACGCCGTCAGTGTTTACGATATAAATGGAACTCAGCTACAAAAAAAATAGCAGTAAATAGTTTAAGTGGGACCTTGTTTAAGGTAGTAGACCCCTAATGTGCACCAATTCAAATCATTATAGGCTTAATATTTTCTTAATCTGTATCATTTCCTGGATTTAAAAACAAATTTTAAAAGAATTTTACCGTGAAAAAAACAAGTTATAGGAATTTGAATAACCCCACCCCCATTTTGGAATTATTCATAAAATGACATCACACAAGAGATAAGAAAATACATGTATTTCATTTATTATTCAAAACTTTGGTACAAATTTGTTATCAGAGTAACAAGAACTATGTTGTCTTTCAGAAATTACACACCATTTACTATATAATCAACAAGTTTTATAAAACTTTTATGAAATAATCAGATAGTATTACAATTTTCATGTACTTTTTTGGCCATGTTAAATTTTGAACATCAAAGTTTTTAGGAAAAATCAACATTTTCTAGAAATGGGGCATGACTTTTTGTATATTAAAAATTATCTATAACATTTTGGGAACAGCATGTCAAAAATTCACAATGTTTTACCGTCTCTATTTAAAATAATTTGATTTTGAAAATCTCCATCGATGATTTTAGACGTGTCTGCAAGTAATAAAATCTTCAAATAAGCTAATACTAATGCGTCAAAAAATATTTAATTTCTTTTTAGTCTAAAAACAATATAAACATATGAAGAAAAGTGCAAAATAATGAAAACAAAGAAGAAAAAGTTAAAAAAAATATTGGGTTCCAGCAGGATTCGAACCTACGCCCCCAAAAACTTCAAAAGATCTTCAGTCCAATGCTTAACAACCTAGGCTAGCTCATTAAAATTGGAGAGTTTCAAGTGGAGGTTTTTATTGGGGTGTACTACCTTAAATTCAGCCTCCATGTTGCCATTAGCCCTTGTGCTGACAGGATGTACATTGCGGACATGGGTGTAGGTTTGGTAGCACTTGATTTACAAGGCAACTACGTGACAACATTCGCCGACCCAGAGTTAAAGCAGCCACGTGGTGTATGCACAGATGAGCAAGGGAATATATTCGTTTGTGGACTGGAGTCCAGTGCCATTGTTCAGATTGACCCAGGTGTAATGACTAAGCGCGGTGCATTGGGGACGCTTATGCGTCCTCTATCACTTTGTTTTGATTCAGAGCAAAAGAAACTGTTTGTTACAGAAAGTGTTAGTAACATGTTAAAAATACTGGATATAGAGTAATCTAGGGGCGTCATGGTCCGAATTAATAGTAATTTAGGGAAGACACATTGGCTGTGTCGTGATTGATTCGTGTGTGTGGTATATTTAGATTAAAATAAGTGATATCGTATACATAATACATACCACAATATTACATGTTTCCAACATTTGTTTTCGTATATTTCTGTTTTAATCTTACCTCATTCATACTAATTACTTTTATTACTTAAAGTACTAGGATCATATTGATTTCACTGATATAAAAATAAATTCACTGATAGGAAATTCACTCTTAAACAATGTCAGCAAATTTCATTTTTTCGTATTAAAGCCGTTTCTTCATGAAAAGGATTTGTTCGAAAGCCTTTCTATGTTTTACAATATCATAGAAAAAAATACTGCACTATATTTGTACCATGTACATGGATTTAAAAAAGCAAATTTTGGAATGTTTGTGGTACAAATAATGATCATTTCCGCCAGTAAGACATATGTCTTGATAAAATGAAGGCTACCTGTAATTGTCATCTTGGGACTTTAACTAAATGCGGATGAGGTGTTTCAACACCCCTTCAAACATGTACATTGTTGTACGTGCTTTTATAGTAATATATTACCTGTACTCGCATGTTATATTTTCGCTTGTTTATGTTATGTCATTTAAACGTTGCTTAGTCACTTCATCTTGTAACAAAAGTACGGAGAGTATAGAAATAGTATTGATAGTATTGCGATTCCTGATGCTAGGATTTTTATGTATCATTTACATGACAGGGTTTTCAATGAAATCAGACTAATTGCAGTAACAGTACTATGAAAGTTTGACAGAACATCAAGTCGCCTTTGTATCATCATTGGAGTGTAAAACACTCTACTTATTGTAATTTACCTTTTTGAAATTGCAGCGAAATGAAAGATTTAATAATATATTTAGATACACATTTAAAAAGCTACATCAGAAATAAAGCACATAGAGCTTATGTATTTATATTACAATGAATTGTGTTATCTATAAACCGTATCTCTTGTTCATCTCATGCCAAAATTGCCGACGCATATATTATAGATTGTTATTAATTTGGAAGTTACAGATTGTCAAATACCCCTGTTAATAAATTTGAAATCACATTATGCCTTTGCAGAGCATTGATATTCAGTCATATTATAGTATGATGTCTAAAGCTTCCTTACTTAAATGATAACATCATCACAATACAAACGCAAAACTAGAAAATCAAATAACTTATATTTGAATGATTGATAAATTATAAACACAAATTAAAGCAAATATGACTCAGTCAACTTTTCAAACATTGAGAAAACTGCATAAGCATCCCAGATTCTTAGAAATTAGTCGAACAAAAATCCAGAAAATGCTGTGTAGCCACTTCCATGGTAGTCACCCGATCTGTCTGTCGTCTGCTTTACATAGATAATGTCCCCTCTCCTCACTTCTATGGAAACCGTTATGGACGACGCAGCTTTGTCGATTCCGCCATAACCTGACGTTATTTTTCCAAGCATCTTTTCATTGCAGACAAGCTCGGCCGAAACTTGTTTGTGATACTGTGCCCTAACCGTAATCGAAATAAGGTACTTTCCGGATATTGGAACAATAAACTCTCCGGTACACTGGTTGAATCCGCCTCCGTCATTGATCAGAACTTCATCGAACAGAACATTCTGTCCCGATTTGACAGTAATGCTTAAAGACAAACTCGCAGAAAATGCAACACCGCCATCATCGCTTTCATAGACGCCACAAATACCAGTTCCTGTCAAAGAAAATGTTTTATCGTCTATAATATTATGTCTATGTATTTCCATTCATCAAAAGAATTTGTTTTACACACAAAAACACAAATAATCAGAAGTGTGCATGACTAGTCCAAATTAATTAAGAATGTTGGCATCAGAAAAGTAAAGATTTGCAGCTTTTCGGTAAAAACAGATTGTTATTTTTATAGCAGTATACTAGTTAGCCCAGGAACTTTAGCCTAACAATTTTGCGGTTGAGATCCTCATTTTCTTGTGGTCCACTTTAAGGGGGGTCACTGCTGAAATTCAAAATAACAAGAATTTTTATTGACCCTGTTTTTTATGGAGACTAACATTTTGCTAGTTAATTTCTGGAAAAATAATGATGGGTCAATGACTTAACTTTTTCGCAATATTAATATTTAGTGACACACTATCAGATAAAGGTGCTTAATGCAGAAGTAGCCAGAATAATGGTAATGCCAATTGATGTTTGTCAAACAGCGGTGCGTGACAGCTGAGTATATTCTTAAGAAGGCGATTAGGCAGACAATTACTATACAACAACTCGCTCTGAAAGTTAAACTGGCAACGTACGTTTGACAACAAGTCTTGTTTTCTTCTCTAAGTTTGGAATTCTTGTCGCAAGGGACGCTATCTCTTCTTCCAACCGCACACCTTTCTCCTCTAGACGCATGCCTACGGCACCTTTCATCGCTTCAAATTCAGTTTTGTTCATTTTCTGCAAATACATATTTATATATATTTGATAACAGCGTCTACATGCTAAAGGTAACGTTCAATCTTCTTACAGTTTATTAATTCAAGTCCCATTTTATCTGATATTCATTAACCATCCAACACCAGCACCAATTCTCCTAGTTAGACGGTGAAATTAACAAACTCTAACGAACTCCACACACCAAAAATTATGTAATACAACATTTTTCATAATAAACCGATTAATAAAAAAAAATCCGGAAATATTTCGTACAACCCTCGTATATTCCTTATATAATGTACACCTAGAGAAAGGTTAAGCACACCTGAAAGCTGCATAGTGACTTTAAAAAGTTGTGTCATAAAATCACCTTCAAATAAACGAAGGAATAAATGCTGTAAATCCTAATAGCAACCCCCTGCACGAACCGCAATAAGTTTGCACTGCGAGTGTAAGCAGATTGTCTTTAAAAATATCCGAGGTTCATCTGGAGGCTGAATAGTCAGGGTCAGGATGGTCACCCAGGCACAGTTAAGGTTTACTCTGCTACAGAACGGATTAAGTAAGACTCCAAATTGCATTTTTTACTGTAATTCACCACCGTAAATCTGCAGTTTCATACTTAAATGTGTTTTAGATTTCGGATAAAACGACACCCGTTGATTGTTCAACAATATGACCCGAAAAACACATCATCATATTACAGTTTTGCTGTTTTCTGTTTGCCAGAGGGTTGCTGTTACGGATTACATTCTTCTTCCATAGCTCAATTTGACGGTGTTTTCATGATAAAGCTCTTTAAATAAGTCAATCTAAAATTTCAGGGGGGGGGCGGGTGCTTAACTTTTGTCTTTGTGTATATCTATGTGTATACCAGTCAGTCTTCGTAGAAAATTCATGTTATTTCTATATGTATTATTATCACAGGCAACCATTTATGATTTTCTTTCTATACATCTACTTGTTACGCATTTTGAATGCCTTATAAAGTCCCATTACTCTTGAAATCCCTCAAACCTAAGAAACGTTAAAACTTGATTAAGAAATTTAGTAGCTATGCAGGTGAAAGCAATGGTCGAAATATGTTTATAAAAGAAGAGAGGGGGAAGCCGAAAAAGCATAAATAAACTGAAAATATGTTAACAATACTGCATGAAAAAAACGTTATTACTGAAATTGTATTGTGATTTAGGTCTTATGGTCTGCTAATAAACTAGCATGACGTGTCACGAGATAGGAATCCACAATAAAAAAGACATTGCACTTCTTGTCTGACAAATAGAATTTAAGATATTACAAAGACTAAAGGCTAATTTACACATACTTTTAGACAAATGTATTTTCGTGACTATTTATTCATAAATCTTCCCTTTGCCTCGCACATTTAATACATTTTTCACATATTTCATTGCTTACTGATGCAAAAATAGTCACGTTAGATCACAAGCAATTGAAACTAGACACAATATTTTAAGTAATATTCTAGCAGCAAAATCATACAAACATAAAAAAAATTAAAACAGTCAATCTCGATAAGTGATTAAGAACTGTCCACAAATAAGTTAAATCGAGCTTACCTTTTGAGTGCATAAGCCGCAAATACTGTCTTAGAATATACCATCTATTGGAAAATGTTCCGAAATGATAATAGTATCATCGCATCGTTCGTGATATTTGTACAGGTTGTATATCTTGCATCTACACGCTGTCTCAATATCTATTCATTCTTCCTATTCGTTTTGAAAAAGAAATCCCTGTTCCTTGAAGAGGAAATGAATTTAGGTAAAGACGATAATCTCTCACAGTAAGCTTTACCTTAGACTATATCTAGATGGATCTACCGAAAGAGTTATCTGCTAGCAAAGAAACCCGATTTAGGTTATAAGCTAAACAAGATAAACTCGCATAAATTTAACCAGACCTATATCTTTTTCGTAAAAAATCAGTGTAGCTAATCATTTTTAAAATTGTGAATTCTTAAACAAAAGAAAGAGCCTCAAGTGACCTGTATTTGCCATAATTGACAGAGCAGTTGCGAGAAAATATGAAGACTACAAAACATGCTTGACACAAATTTCATGTGCAGACGACTGCTATGGACAGTCTCATAATCCTGTCAAGGACGGGTGTTTTCAGCTTTAGCTGTTTCAAGGAAAGGATCTGAGATTGAGCTCTTATCTAACATCTACATCTTGTATTGATAAAATTAAGTCAAACAATAAGACTTACAAAACTAAGTGGTCAAATTTAGCCAAAAAACGAGCTTGATAAGATTTTGTATTCAAATTTAGTTCAGAGTGCTATTGAGATAGCGTGTTATTTGTCCAGTGTTGCACATCAGCAAAAGTAATTGTGACCTTGTGGCAATACAGATTTCATTAAAGTTTGACTAAGTTTACTGAAGTAGTGCTTTACATGTTGATGGAAGAATGACAGTCAAACAAATTATGTTATGCAATTGAACCTTTCCTGTTAGAATTAAACGTGGAAATAAGCAGACGGCTAAGATATTCAAGTCTCAAGATTATAAGGATCAGGTGTTTGTGACCCGCACACAAATTCAATTAGGCTTTAAGTGAGACGGTTGCAAAATGTGCGTAAATCAATCAAATCGACTTTAAACAGTACTTCTATGTCACGAAAAAAAACTATTATACTGTGTTATTGCTAAATCTTTGACATTTATCAATAGCTTTTGAATTGTTTCTTCTGCAACTGTCATCTGTCGGTGGATAATGTCCATGTTCTTTCCTCTTGTCTCGAAATTACTGTGGAAAGGTAAGTTTAATTTAGCATTGTTAAAAGTTGTATGAGACGCTCCTATCTGTCTCAATTGATATGTATATTATTAAACAAACAGTCTATGGAGGTATAGTATGTATTTACTTTAAAAATTTTAGAAATCTGTTGTGCAGTTATAAGGAAAGCGTTATGTTGGCTGGTTGCAAACTGATTTTAACAGTCGATTACTCACATGCTAGCTTTATCCATGATGTAACACAGTGTTTGTAAATTACAAGGCTGTTCTGTCACCTATAATCTTCTTTGTTTGTCTTCTTTATTTGCATTTGAAAAAGTATTGCCTATTTAAATTGCCATCGGTGATGTATGCTTTGTCTCATGGATTTTAGAGATTGTAGGTTTGAGTAAATGCGTTAGAGAAACATTGTTTGCGAGTGTTGTATCTAGTTTTTGCTACAGAGGCATTGATTTTTGATGTAGTACTTAGTTGAATTATGCACGTGCCAGCGTGTTAACTGAGGAAAATTAATCTAGGGCACGTTAAAATTTATGTTCTATCTTCTGTAAATATAGTAAAAGTGACAAAACTTTAAAGAGCAAATTAAAAGAATGTTCTAAACATTTATAAACAACACACAGAAGAAAACTAAATGATAAATAATCATCACAATCATGTGATTATAGTTAGTCATAAATGACATTCCATTTTCAATAGTCTGTTTAGTGTAAATCAATAACAGTTTGGACGATATGTCCAAATAAATTGAAAATGATTTAGTTAAAATTATTATATTATCTTACAAATGGTGGTGTTTGAGGCATTTGAGTATCACAAATTATGCACTCAAATATTTGCCCGTTAGTGAGAGATGAATATACGACATCAAATGATCTTGCAGGAAGTGAAAAAGTCGAAGAAATATACCCTCCATAATGGTAAAAAGCAAATTGAATACTGTAATGAATGTTTATAGAACCACCCCATCTTTATTGATTCTTAAAACTAACTTTTCAAATAAAAGCCCCGTAATGTGATGATTGTAGTATGCCATCTTTAATGTAAATATTAGTTTACTCTAGTATTTTCAACTATCTTTTAGTTCTAACTATTAAGAAAATTGTAGGTATTGGTCATATGTCATACCTTGAATGTCAATGTAATCTGAAGTCTTTGATTCTCTTGGGATATTTTCGTGTAGTGCTCCTTTGTCTCATGTCTACTGTTCATGTATGCTTAGTACAGAGAAACATGTACATGTACTTGGGTATCAACTTATACCGGTACGCCGAGGTTCAAACCCATGCGTTTAAGTGTTTATCTGAAGTGCATTTGTCATGTAGTATTTGTCATGAATATTAAGTTGACCAATACCTACTGCATTTGCAATCTCAAAGCTATGCCATTAAAAGCGTATCCTGTCTCACCCTGATGTTTCATACTTAAAAGTACTTCTAGATTCAAAAACATGTATAAGCGCTCTAGTCATATAAAAGTGTGTAAAAAACATCTGGAAAGTAATGAGATGATGTTATCATCATGTAGCAGGCTATGTAAATGTAATTAGGTATACTCGTATAAAGTTTGATGAGACGTACCAACGACACAGTGTGGGCTACGTGATAATAACCCGTGTAACAAATAATGTATTAATTGGTGTACGGCGTCACTTGTGTCTTGTTGTTAGTCAAAGAGGTCATCGTGTTTACAAATTGCTTCTTCATTATATATATGGGAAACAACAGAAATGTTTGCAAGAATATTACATTAATTTGGAGTATCATGTCAGTAATCTCTTATTCAGTAACATGCATCGTGTAATTTCTTTTGTTACTGGGCAATCGTTTACTCTGTCAGATGTACATATAAATCCACTTCTAATTAAGAAACAAAACATCGAACCTATCAGCTTTAAAAAAGACCAATGAACTCTAATGTTCTAATATTTCTGTGCAAAAACAGAGCAT
>JAFMSR010000897.1:0-38772 GCA_022818135.1 Saxidomus purpurata | reverse complement strand
GAGATTCTGACCCAAAACGAAAATATCTCAAAATTTGCTCAAGACGTCACTCTTTGACCGACAAAAGCCCTATTTGTTAGGCTAGCACCGGTTGTACCTAATATTGAAACTACACTTTCTGCTTATTATGGAGCACATTGAAATTAGGCGTAGAGGTGTGACAGCTATAAAATATCCGATCTGTGAAAGGGTTTACATAGAAAGGCCAAATTAAGTTGGCTACAAGAATGCTGTAATGAGTGCAAAAAAGTCGTATCGCTTGGATAAATTTTTTATAAGAACGAAATAACGGCATTTAAAAAAATCTAGTAATAAGAATTATCATTTGAAAAATCTAAATATTTAAAACATATTCCTTATACACAGAGTTAATTTTCCAGTAATTGTCCTAAGGTACGTGTTGACTAAATAGAGAATTGACTACGGTACGAGGTGACCAGGTGACTAGATAATGCTGTGTGAGTCTTTCATAAAATGTAGCAATGTCATCACTTGGTTTTATTCTGTTTTGCAAGACAGATGGTATCAGATTAGGAATATATCCCCGTTAGCACTTACCAATTCACAAAAGCATTTAGTTCGGCATACTTTGTCAAATATAAAAACGTTGGCAGAATGTCTGCCTAAAATGTCTGGCCATATCATCTCGATTTTGATTGGCTGCACGGTTAGTGTGCTTATTTGATTGGCTGCACGGTTAAATCCGGTCCCGCACGATACACGTTTTATTCATAGTTCTGATTGGCTACACGGTTAATCGAGCGTGAACCGTGAAGCGTGTGCCGTTCGTGTTGCACGCGAAACAAACCGTGTGCGCGGGGAACCCACACGCAGGCGCCACTGTATATATTATAAAACGGTAAGTATAATTTATATTTGGTTTACAATTGAGTAATTTTGGGCAGCTGTTGATGGTTTTGCTGTGTTCACTTACAGCCGGGGGTGCAATCAAGGCAATTAATTGATAGTTGGACATCAAGCTCTTTTGACATGTTTTTACTTTAATTGCAATGGAACCAGTGTTGTATATCGTGAATTAATTTCGCGGCTAATGACCATACTAATTTACGGTTTATAGCCGCATGCTCTAACGTAGTTTTTAATGATATATAGTTGGGTTTTACAGGTGGGTTTTCTGGTGATTAAACAAAGAAAAACAAACAGTTGGTCGTGGTTCAATACCATTTATGTATATGAGGAACTGTTTTACTACATAATGGATAGAAATATTCCACTCTTCCACAATCTCTCTGGTGAAACCAGTATGTGACTTAGACAGTAAACAAAAAGCCCTGAAATAACAACTATAACAGAGTCTTAGAACCAGACTAATATTATAAAGATAGTTGGGGTCACACTTGGAGCCACTTCTAACCCGACACTTATATAATTCGGTATAACTGAATTATTTGTATGCTGATTTTGTTCCAAATTTAGAATTAAGAATTAATTCAACACATAATACATATACTTTTATGAAATTACCTTTTATTTGATTAACAAATACATATAAAACTGACAAATGAAAAACATAGCTGTAAAATCCGAATTCACAAAATGACATAACGTGAAATTCCAACAATGAGAAAAGTCACCGATTCATAATATGTACAAAACAAAAAGTTAAGCACCCCCTGATTTTTTTAGAGTGACTTATCTAACGAACCTTTATCATGAAAATACCGTCAAATTGAACTAGGGAAGAAGAATGTGGTCCGTGACAGCAACCCTCAGGCAAACAGAATACGGCAAAACTGTAAGATAATGTTGGGGCTTTTCGCGATATTGTTAAAAAACAAGCAAGTGCCGTTTTTATCCGAAATGGAAAAAACATTTAAGTATGGAACTGTAAAGGTCATAGGAAGATTTTAGTTGGCGAATAAGAGTAAAAATGCAATTTTTGATTCTTCAGATCACATCCGGGCTTCATACATTCAGTAGCAGAGTAAACCTTCACTGTGCCTGGGTGCTTCAGATGAACCTCAGGTCTTTTTAAAGACAATCTACTTTCTTACCTGCAGTGCAAAACTGCTTGCAGTTCGTGCAGAGGATTGCTGATATGATTTATAACATTTTTTCCTTTCTGTTTATTTGAAGGTGATTTCATGATACAAATTTTTGTGTTTACTATATAAATTCCAGGGGGTGCTTAACATTTTTACAGGTGTATAAACTGCCCACATCGGAGGGAAGAAGCGAAATACAATGCTATTGTATGTTACAGATAAATTTCCACCTTTTTTACGATTTATAGTAAACAGGTTGATATCACTGCATATGTTTGCAAATAAAATTATTGCTAAATAAATATGATACATTATATACGCGACTGTCTTAGTGATTAGCCGGCAAGTTAATATGTCAATTGCGGGTTAATTACGCCTTAGTTATTCATTCGAGGTGACTGATTTTTTAAATCAAAATTCTGTTTCTACGGTTTGAATTGCGTTATAGATTGATAAAATGAAAATCGATATTTTTCGCTCACCTTCCATTTCCTCGTAGAAAATGATGAAGTCAAACGTGTTTATCGTGCAAAAGTAACCGATCGTCACAGTTGAAAGGTTTTATCATTTTTATACATCTTAATGTTGCCACACAACATAACATTAATTTTGAAATAAATATCTTGAACCGTATGCGAGAAAATCGAATTTGAAAAGTGTCGGGTTAGAAGTATCTCCAAGTGTACATAAAGCAGAAAAAAATTCTACTGTTAAATCACCGCTAGAAATAGGGTGGCTAACACTTCAATAGGGGGGTATCAATCAGCTGAATACAATATGAGCTTTATGAACAAATATTGATGCTTACATACAGGTGTTAGGGCCGAGTACATTTCATATATTGTGTCGATGTACAAAGAATGGATTTAAATGTATCTTTAACATGGTGTGAACAAATACCCTCCATGCAAAATGGGTGATTCCGTACAGAAATGTTTATCAATGTAACTCCACGGAATTGAAAAGAGCTTGCCGCATGAGAATTGGTATTGTTTTTAAGCAGGTTTTCTAAAAAAACCTACTTATTAGATCATAAATGTCGTATGTCGGGCGGGCTGGCGGGCGGGTGGTCGGGCGGGCGTCAAACATTGGTTTCCGTTGGATAACTTTAGAAGTTAGGAGCGACTCATTGCAATGAAAATCAGTGTGGAGGTAGCTTGGTGTGGGAGTTGCCGCTTGGGATTGCATTTAGGGTCACTAGGATTAAGGTCAAGGTCACTCTACTAAAAATAGAAAACGGTTTCCGCTCAATAACTCGAGCTAGGAGTGACCAATTACAATGAAACTGGGTCTGTAGGCGAATACAGGGAAACGCCACTTGGGATTGCATTTGGGGCCAGGTTTATACTGGCGTAGGTCACCGTTATTAAAAATAGAAAAATGGTTTTCGCTCAATAAAACGAGCCAGGGAGTGACCAATTGCAATGAAACTTGGTCTGTAGGTAGTTTTTTTTGACGCCGCTTCCGCAATGCATTTGGGGTCACTAGGGTCAAGGTCAAGGTCACTGTAACTAAAAAATAGAAAAATAGTTTCCGCTCAATAACTCCCGCTAGGAGTGACTAATTGCAACCAAACTCAGTGTGTAGGTAGCTTGTGTAGACAGGAAGTATGGGATTACATTTTGGGTCACTTGGTTCCAAGGTCAAGGGCACTATTACTAAAAAAGGGGCAAAAATGGTTTCCACTCAATAACTTGAGTTAGGAGTGACCAATTGTAACGAAACTTGGTGTGTAGGTAGCTTGCATGGAGAGGAAGCTTTCGGTCACTATGGTCAAGGTCACTAGGGTCAAGGTCAAGGTCACTGTTACTAAAAATAGATTTCTATTTATTTTTAGTCTTTAGATTGTTTTAAGCAAAAAAATTGTTGGTTCAAGGTCACTTGACTCAAGGTCAAGGTCACTGTTACTAAAAGAAGATTTTTATTTAATTTTAGTTTTTTGATTGTTTTAAGCAAAAAAAAATGTTTTGGGGTCAAGGTCACTAGGGTCAAGGTCAAGGTCAGTGCAACTAAAAATATATTTTTATTTATTTTTAATTTTTAGTCTTTTCAAGAATTTTTTCTGGGTCACGCTCAATACTAGGGTCAAGGTCAAGGTCACTGGTACTAAAAATAGATTTTTATTTTTTTTTCTTAAATTCTAGATTGTTTTCCGCCAAAATCATTTTTTTCGGGGTCAAGGTCACTAGGGTCAAGGTCAAGGTCACTGGTGCTAAAAAAATAGATTTTTATTTATTTTTAGTTTTAAGAATGTTTTAAGCAAAAAAAAAAATTTTTGGGGTCAAGGTCACTTTGGCTCAAGGTCAAGGTCACTGTAACTAAAATATATTTTTATCTACTTTTAGTATTTTAATTGTTTTAAGCAAAAACATTTTTTCGCGGTCAAGGTCACTTCAGGGTCAAGGTCAAGGTCACTGTTACTTAAAAATTATTTTTTATTTATTTTTAGCTTTTAGATCGTTTAAGCAAAAAAATTGGGGTGAAGGTCACTTGGATCAAGGTCAAGGTCACTGTTACTAAAAATAGATTTTTATATAATTTTGGTTTTTTTATTGTTTTTTTGAAAAAAAATTGGGGTCAAGGTCACTAAGGTCAAGGTCACTCTTACTAAAATAGATTTGTATTTATTTTTAGTATTTTAATTGTTTTAAGCCAAAACATTTTTCGGGGTCAAGGTCACTATGGTCAAGGTCACTGGTACTAAAAAATAGATTATTATGTATTTTTAGTTTAAGATGTTAAGCAAAAACAAATGGGGGTCAAGGTCACTAGAAATGTAAAAAAAAATTAGTTTTAAATTGTAGCGAAAAGATTTTGAGCCCAAGGTCACAAGGGTCAAGGTCAAGGGCACTGTTACTAAGATAGGGAGGAGTCAAGATGACTGTTTTTTTTAATTCTACAATTTCTACAGGCGCTGTTTAAACCTGCTTTGGCGGCATTGCCGCGTCTTCTTGTTTTTTACTTGAAGTATAAGTAAGATATCATTATCGCATGTGTACAATTAACTACATTGACTTTAACTATATAATTATATTAAATGTCTCTCCGCGAACACGTTATTTAGTTTATACTAATTATTTTAGCTCGATTGTGAAGAAAGCTTGTAGTTTATCGAGTCACTCATGCGAGTCCGTTTCCTGGAGAAATAGTACTGGTATCTAATGAGGAGATACGGTCGTGAAACCCAGTTGGGCTCGAATCCGAAACGGCCTCCGGAATGAGCGGCAGACGCCAGAGGTTACACCACCACTGCCCTTTCTTGTTTTTTGACCGCAGTGAGTTTGTTATGTATGTCATAGAAATACAATAAATTACAGATATATGAAGGTAGGCAAAACACAATTCATGTGTTGAAAGCCAATTAAGTTTTTCACCACACACTTTTTCACCGGCGTTTTCCCGCTGTAAAAACGCCTGTCGTTTTATTGTTGTGATATTTTTAAAAATGTTTTCGTTTATTTAACGAATATTTTAAAATGTGTGGAAAAACTTAAAATGAAAGTACAGCTGTCAAATATTTACATTTAATTATTCTTATTTTTTCTTCATTACTCAAATCAGTACATTGTGCATATAATACACTTAACCGATTTAGAAACGCAAACGCAAAGATTTCCCCTGTTGAACATTTTATTTGAATGACGCTATTTTTTTGTTTCTATTTAAGTCATTTTTGCGATGAATTATTGAAACTTTTACAAGAATTCAATTTGATATTTTTTTGTGTATGAAATTTGAATAGATTTGAAACACGATCACACTGTTAAAATAATTAGTTTGCCACTTTTTCGTTTCTAAACCGGTTGAGTGTATTTTGAGGAAATTTTGAGAAATTATATTGAAGTAAAGAAGTTTGGTGTTTTCTACAAAAATGACACTAGGTACTCAAAGTATGTGACGTGTGAAGCACAAACATACTTTCTTAACCAGACATTCACTATAGAAAGCTTTTACTAAATTTTCCGAACATTTTTTGCATCAAATATATTATGGCTATTTTGCAAGTAAGGTATAAAAGTTTTAAGGACAAATTTCACGTTGGTGACCATTTCAAACACTTGACATGAACCTTAACATTGATAGCATTTCAACTTTAGTCATCATGTTCTGTACCGTCACTTGTTAGTGAGCACTACAATGTATTTTAGCAAATTCGTGCATGTTAAATGCATTAGCATGACTGAGAAATAAATAAGTCGAAGAATACCATGTATTCGTATTGTAGAAAAGGTTGGTGGGTATCGCTTTATTACCATTTACCATTATATAAGCGCAAAATACTAACTAATCCTGACATTGGTGTCGTCATTGGCATCCATTAATTCTCCAAAATATGTAAACGTTCATTTAAAGTAATATGTGTCAAATAAACGTACCACAGTGTTAAAAATGTAAAGGTTTTCAATTGTTAATATTAAAGGAAGAGGGTGGGGTAATATGAATACGTAAATATGGATACATAGTGCCACACAGCAACTACTGTGTTGTACTGAGTCCTTTCATATTGACTTCTATTTTACTTTCCTAACATAAAACATAAATAATAGTGTTTTCGTAATTTGACATGATATATATATATTCTCGGCAGTAAAACCAGGATTTCCTAGTCACATTCTTTAACATCACCTTCACGATGTTCCACCCTTGCAAAAGAAAAATCTTTTTGCATCAAAAGTACATATATTCTTATATCTAAAAATGCATATTTCGTTCTTATGCAATTTTCCTACCTTCGGCTGTTTGGGGCCTAGAATTACTAGACTATTACTCGAGGTGACAGATAGTTCCATCTTAGCCAAATGTATCAAGCTGAAACTTTTTCTGCATACCGTGTTGCACTTTAAAGATTTCTAAATGCATCTTATCAAAATGATGAATTATCATAAAAACAAACGATATTCTGACGCTGTGTTTAGGAAAGTGAGTAACATTGTGCCATAAATAATTCACGAGAGTCGTCTGGCATATGAGTGGTGCTAGAGCGGTATTTTCGGCATGGAAAAATCACCGGAAATGCCGACCCGATATGCAAGAAAGCTTAAGCCAATTACTAAATCATGTATATTTAAATATTTCTGATACAAAGATAGTATTTTTCTTGTTATATAGAGCAGAATTGTGGTAAGTAAAAGAACAAAAAGCACTGGAAACTGTAAAATTATGCATGTAAGCGGTATATGTGTGTTAAACAAAGCACACCAATGCAACAGTCGCCATTACAGTGGCGCTCACGTTTTTTACTTTTTTAAAGTAATGGAATACTGTATGCATGATTACTCTGCTATGCATGGAAGGATTTTAAAATTACATAGCACATTTATTGAGCACATTGAGAGGACACAGACTGTGAGGCACCTTTTTCGGGGCATTCGTCACTTGTGAGGACAGCTCTTGTTTAAACGATGAACACCGCTGGAACGGATGTTATTTCATAAAAGAAAATAGTAAGTCGTTCAAACGCAAAAAGATTAAATCACTCGTGCCTATGTACTCATTTTTAAAATATTACTACGCATTAGAACTCCTGACAGTGTTTTATTCAACAACAAACACAGGGACACATTTATTACTTCTTGAATAAAATTTACTTTGAAGTACATTCACACTTCGGCAAAAGACATTGAAATCTATCTGTTTATGATTGAATAATATAGTTATTAGTTACTGTTTGTCATTGGGAAAGCACCAGTACCAGAGAAATTGCAGCTTTTCACTAACTTCAAAAATACCACAGAATGGGGTGTAATCATACCTTGATGTATCAAATCTCAAGGGAATTGCAATATACCGGTCTTATCGTACACCCTACTCACAACCTATCACTATCACTGAAGGTGATGGATACCCCTAACCCCCATCCCTGAACGCCATACTGACAGTGCTCTTAATTTATATCACATTTGATGCTTATAATTGGACTATGCACAACGACTGTAGGCATGTTACTTATCTCTTCTGTGTAGCATTATTTTGACCAATGGGTTTGGAAAATCAGAGTGCACAATATTTAATTATCTTAATCACCTGTAAAATTTAGTTAGTGACCTAAAACATTGACCAAATCCAACTAGGCATGGTATTTATTACTTTGTGAAATATCATTAAATTGTGATAAGAGGTTTTGGAGATAGAGTGCAAAATATTTTACTAAAAGCCCCTGTGAATGTGACCTTTGACCTAGATACCAGAAACATGGACCATGCACACCAAGGCATGGTACGTGTAATTTATGTGAATAACAATTTAATTCTAACCAGGAGTTTTTCAGGGATTGCTTCCATAAGTCTACGGATGGACGGACGGACAGTCAAGCTGAATCCAGTAATTACCCTTTTACACTTTGTGCAACTGGCGTATAGAAACATTTCCGCAGGTCGAGATATTGGTAAATTGTTTTAAAGGGTGACTGTATAAATTTAGCCCTACAATAAACAGTCCCTGTTCTTTCAGTTTTTCCTATTTCTTATTTTTTGTTTTCATACACAAGAGGATTATGACTGAAAGCTGCAATGAAGATTCATTCTTCAAGAGAACTGAGTTCCATTCAAGTTGCTCATCTGAGCAACCAACAACATTCTTATTTAAATGTCACTGTAGTTCCTCTAGTTCTGTAGTAACTAATACAGGATGTACTGCAGAACTTAATAGTATTCCTATATTGCTAAAGCTCTGCATTTCTGTATTGTGCAAATCAATCCAAAAGCTCCAACCCATTAAAAAATACAACCTTAAAAATTGAAAAAGTTCTCATGTGTCAATTGGTTTTCCAAGATCGACCTTGATATTTGAGCTTTCATCCACCATGCTGTGATTATAATTATATATATAAATTACCTAAGGTTATCTCGTGTGCTTAATTCTTCATGGGCAAGTACTGTTCTAGAGTTTCAATGGCTTATCTATAAGTACAAAGATTCTATAGCTAGCGTAGCAATCTTACTTCAGCTGCAACTTGGGAATTTATCCAATATTGATGTTGTCCATGTTCTCTGGCCAAATGATGTTTCTAGTGAGCTATCAATTTTGCTGATGCTGTTGTTCTTTTCCTTTTTATCTTCAAAATCAATGTACACGAATTCCAAACACGAGTAAACTCAGGGACGTTCTTCTTTAATGTTAACTGCATGTTGTCAATACATCAAGTGTTCCATTGTCTCACCTCAATTATCAATTCTTTTCATTTGATGCTTTTGTTTTCCTGTTTTTGTTATTCCATTGAAAATGAAAAAAATCTACTATATGCTAGATGTCAAGTCTTATCATGCTCATCACCAAGATAATATGATGAATCAAAAGAACTTCATCTTCTTAACTGATACAGTCATCTGGATCACCATATCCTTCAGTTAACAATTGCAATAATTGACTGTTTTCTGTTGTTTTCATATCTTGGTCTATTGAACTTCCCTCATCACTGTACGTAAACCAAGCCAGCACTACCACAACAAATTAAAAAAGAAAAATTAGCAATTACATTTGTTTTTAAATCTTACAATTAATAATTGAAATACACATACTACTGAAAATATGCACTGAATGAATAGTTGACAGTGCAGGTTATGATCCGAACATGGTTTTGGTCTGCACAAGAAGGCAAAGTGTCAGCAAAATGCTAAGAATTAAACTGGAAGTACCCGTGCAACATGTCAACCCGCCAGCTGTCAATAGGACAAATTCCTTACCAAGTAAAGATAGGTAAAAACACCTAAATATGGATCACTTAGCATGCATGTTGTTAAAAATAGACTTGATTTTCTCTACGGCCCGAGTTACAAAAAAATTACAATATTTATAAACTATGTATAATTGCCCAACAACAAAGGAGTAATTCTAAAAACAAGGAGTAGCTCATGGTTGTGAACATTGTACCAAGTTCAATCAGAAATCCAAAATCCATGCATGAAAAAGAAATGCTGTGGATAAAGATATTCTTGAATTTGACCTTTAACCTCTAAGTTCGACCTTAAACCTAGGGACCTGGTTCTTTGCCCTCATGGTGGTGGTTTTATTTATTGCCAAATAAAGTCAAAATCCTTTCATGCATAAAGAAGAAATACTTGGACAGTCATTCTTGAATTTGACCTTCAACCTCTAAGTGTGACCTTGACCTTAGACCTAGGGACCTGGTTCTTGCACATGACAGTCCGTCTCATGGTGGTGAACATTTTGTGCCAAATACATCAAAATCCTTTTCATGCATAAAGAAGAAGAAATGCTCCGGACAGTCATTTTGAGTCTGACCTTTAACCTCTAAGTGTGACCTTGAACTTGGGGACCTGGTTCTTGTGCATGACATTCCGTCTAATGATGTTGAACATTTGTGCAAAGATGTTTAAGAATCGCTGATCCATGGATAAGTTACAGCCGAGACAAATTAAACTCAGACGGACGCACGCTGACTCCCGCAAGGACGCACACATGCCTATGCCACCGAACCATCATTTTGAACAAATATATTGAGCTGTCGACAAAAATGGTTATGATGTTTAACAAATATGTTGACTCAGTTATCAAAATGTACAGGATTTACAGCAAACTGTCATAGCATACAGTGTATTGGGGTTTTATTTAATGCAATTTATTTCAGTTCATTCAAGTAAAATAATTTATTCAAACTTGTAATGTTTGCTAAATGTCAAATATTTTAAAGTAACTCAAAGCCATTTGCAATTTCTGATCAAGGAAATAGTTTAATTGTTTTGCCTGTAAAACTGTGTTCTATGTTAAGGAATACAAATGTAGTTGAATTCTTCAGGACATTATAAGAACAGTTCTTGAACATCAAATATATGTAACCACGACCATTCTAAACATCTATTCAAAAACATCTGTACTTTAACTGTTCTCATAGTTTCAACAAGGCAAGCTTTAATCATCAAACATTTTTATTTATATTATCTATGAGTTTTACTTTTTGTCACTATTCTCAAACAATGACTTTGAGGAGCGGTGGTGTACGACGGTAACTTCTCCTATGACACCAGTACTGGCTTTTCTAGGAAACGGACTCGAGAGTGAATCGATATTAGATTGAACAAGCTTTCTTCACAATCGAGCTAAAAATAAGAAATTAGTATGAACTAATGACTTTTCAGCTAAAAGTGATTCTGGCTGCCAGGCTATCATTTAGAAGTAAAATCTTTTATTTTATTGCGATTTATTTATTAAAGGATTTTTATTGTTAAATATGTTCATATAATAAACTCCCTTAAATGACAAATGTTATATCACAGGTATATAAACCTTGAGCAGCATTTTATAGATTCAAATCAAAATACTTACTCAGTGTTTTAAATTTTGTGTGCCAAGTGAAGTAGACATTTCTTATTCTTTAGAGACTCTTAATCATATATTGACAATTGCGTGAATGATTGAACTGTTATCTAAATAAAATAAAAGGTGTCATATTTATAGTCTTACAGCAGAACCCATAAAAAGGACTTAACCACTTTTCACTTGATATCTGATATTTGTTCAAATTTCCCATGAATAACTGCACTTCTTTTAGTTTAGTTAAAACCATAAACCGGTTCCGCTCCCCAGTGTGTTTTTACTGGCCATTCTTAAAGGGCAGTGCCCACTGTATTCCGGTGTTATTTCGTTTGTCCTCGTGTGTTTTGCTTTGTGTGCTTGTGTGTGTTGATGAAATTATATGTTGTGTGTGTGTAATGTGTGTGTAATCGTGTGTCAATGTGTGTGTGTGTGTGTGTGTGTGTGTGTGTGTGTGTGTGTGTGTGTGTGTGTGTGTGTGTGTGTGTGTGTGTGTGTGTGTGTGTGTGTGTGTGTGTGTGTGTGTGTGTGTGTGTGTGTGTGTGTGTGTGTGTGTGTGTGTGTGTGTGTGTGTGTGTGTGTGTGTGTGTGTGCACTTCCTATAGGTGCTAATGGGGCTCGTTTTTGGAAGGCTACGTTTTTGGTACGTGGCATTCCCTGTTTGATATTATTTTGTTTCTAAACTTTAAAAATGATTTTCAATCAGAAACTTCCAATTTGAAAACTAATTCTACAATTCCAACTTCTACGGTTCAATCAACTGATTATGAAATACAGCTGTTAAATGCATTTCAATAAAACTGAAATAGTGCAAATATAAAATAAAAAAAGCGTCCCCCAGTAATATGGTTATTCAGTATAGCCTGAATTTTGACCTTGAATATTGAATTACTATAAGTGTAAACTAAACTTATTACAGTAAGACCTCAGTAAATTCATTAGTCTAAAAGTCAAAGACCTTTTATTTACAATTCCCCCCCATAAAATAGTGTCAATTGAAGAAGAAACAAAATTTCTACTGATTACAAAAACCCATTTCTCTCAAAAATGATCTGTCACAAAATTTGGAAATTCAAGATGGTAACAAGATGGCCGCCGAAATATTAAAGCTTACACACGTAAATAACAAAGCATACTCAGAGTTCCTTGTACAGCCGGGTGGAAACAAGTATTCAATAGACTGAACAGAAATATATAATAATTGACAAAAATAATAAATATTATGTGGCTTTACAACCGCCATTTGGAATTAGTGCAAACAATCCCCAAAAATGGTCTAAAAATCAAGTATTTTTAAGCGTTTACATTTCAATTGTCTACGGAACACAAGAAATCCACCAAATTGTGTCAAGAAACTTTTAGGACAGTTAATTATTAGAAACAAGACAAAACTGTCTCAAATAGTATCTTATAGGTGTTGTAGACACAAAATTTATGTAAAAGTGGGTGAATATTAACCCCTGAAAATAAATTATAAAAACAAGGAATCAATATTTATCAATTCTAAAGCACTCAATTAACTCTTTAATGTACGTTTAGAAATGTATTAATATATTAATGCACTTTTTAATAAAATACAGGTTACTTTTATTCATTTGTGATGATTTTAAGTTAAAATCAAGCTGTATTTCCAATTTTATAAAAGTAAAAACCGATGGCTTCTTTCTCCGTATCTCTAGTTGACATGGAACGTCTTAACAAGCGAGCAATTTAAAATCGGTAAATCCAGTCTTTTATTGAGCATGTTGTCTCCACAAACAAAAACTACATAAATGTGATAGACTTTCCTGTCTTTATATCGAAAAGTTATACTTAAAGATGCGGAATTGGCCTTAAACGTATGCAGTGAGTTGAAGTTAAAGGACTGATTTAATATTTTATCCAGATTTTGTGTTATGTTTTTACCCACATTATGCCAAATGATTTTATTATTCAAGTGTTTGCTTACTTTTTGAAGGCGACATTTTGCATAAAGGTCTGCAAAAATATATTGTTTAAAATGTAGTGTTGTTGTTACCTTGAACAAGAGATTCAACCTTACATGTATTTGTAAATGTACGTACATTTGCTGGTCTGTACGCACCACTTTGCGCCAGCAGTATTTGAAAGAGATTTGAACACTACCGATATTAAAGTATCTGCTTTCAAAATTGTCCCGCTCAACTAC
This sequence comes from Saxidomus purpurata, assembly GCA_022818135.1. NCBI lineage: Eukaryota > Metazoa > Mollusca > Bivalvia > Venerida > Veneridae > Saxidomus > Saxidomus purpurata. The sequence goes on along the minus strand of JAFMSR010000897.1, from coordinate 25,329 downwards.
TATGTTTATACTCTGAGTAACTACTGCTTGTCAATACATGCAGTTCACTATGGAAGTCATCTTCATCAAAATCGTCAATGCATTCAATAAACATTGCTGCAGTTATCAGAAAGGTTAGCGACGGAATGTAGAGCAATTTGGTAACCTTCGAACCAGATTGCTGGATACGTCACCTCATCGAGTGACCAACCATATTCCTCGGATAAGACTGGACTTTGTCCCTCGTCCAAACACGGACAACAATATTCACTCTCTTTGTTTTCTGTGGCAAAAACCTTATGAAATAAGCGGCTCGAACTATTTAAGTCGCAAAGTGGTAGAAAATGCTTTGCTGAACAATGTGATTAAGTATTTTCTTAAGACATGTACAAATGGAGTTCAGTCAAAACCAATCTGTTGATTTCCCGCACAAGCGCCACACAAATACTCAATACTTTTGGGGGTACAGGCTGTTATATCTCTAAGATGATCTGATTCATAATGGTGTTTGAGCTATTTGCCACACACTAACATTTATACTACCAATACGAGAGGTACTCAATTCACTGAACCGCTGTTTTTTACGAGCCAATACTGTAGGCATATAAACCAGGAAAGGAAGCTGTTTACGACATGACATAAATTCACATTTATACAAAAATAGAAAGAGATGCTCATCTTGTTTTTGATTGCAATAGAAATATTGCTATGACAAAAACTAAACAGGAATTTTGAATCCTTTCGCTAATATATATTATCTTTTAACGCAGATTATACAGTTACGAAGGGTTGTAAAATTATATTATAGTACACGGTACATGTATCTTGAATGCTAAAACATGGAAGATGGTAAGTCCCGAAAAATATGCGATAAAGTTGCGGGTTTCGTACTCGGGCTTATAAATAAAACTTCAATAATAACCTCTTACAGTGTTAAAAAATGTTAGGGAATTCATGGAACATTCGGTTTCCCATTTAGCTCCTATACCCAGATATTCTTTTTATAACGTTGGAATACATAACTATAAGACTTCACGTCCGGTGAATATCCGAAAAAAACACTTTCAACTGTGGCCGCTTCTGACGTCATTTGAAAATTGTACGTATGATTTCGAGAAAAGTCAACGAAGCTTGAATCAGGATAAATGGCACCTAAAAGCGAAGGTGGCCAATAGGAAGTAGCCTGTACGTAATTATTACTTATATCTTGTAAGACCAGCAGAAAGTGTAAATATTGTCGAGATTATAAACAACGTACCAGATCTTGAAGATTGTATCTGAAGTTACGTGGTGGACAATCGACTGCTGTGACCTCTGACGAGGCAATGTTTCATCTTGGTGGCAACTTTGAAGGAACGGGTTTGTTACGTAAAAAAATATGGAGAGAAAAATGTATTTTGTAAAAGCAGGACTTGTTGCCAGCGGTTTATCACGCAGCCTATTTCAATCATACCCAGAGGCAAAAGTTGTTAATCATATAATTGATAACACTGACAAAAATGAAAACTATCGCTATATTTACATGTTCTTAAGTCGTTTTTAAATAAAGATGTGCCGAAGTTTGTTTTTCGGAAGAAGTAAAACATATGTGGTGTTACATCAGAGCAATTGCGTCTCACCATATCCATGTAGCCTATATGCCAGACTATCGATTCCTAAAAGATGAAATATATCAAACTTTTGTACACCAGAAATTGGATACTAAAATCACCTGATGCCGTCCCGTTGACGGAAGTACATGTATATGGTGATTCTTGAAGCGCCGTCTGCAAAAGCGACCGATAAACTCGTTGATGGAGCTTAAAATAGCATTAGAGAAGAGGACGAGTGGGGAAACTGGACGAACTAACTATAAGACTCTCGAATCATGGCCAAAACGTTTGTACAATGATATACAATTGTCACTGATACAATGCTATACATTGTTGCTGTTTCCATTCAAAGTCAGTCAGCCAAGAAAAAGGTACAGTAGCCTGGTGTCAAGCTTCCTCTGTGTTGGCAGTGGTATTGTAGACTGTCTCTTTGCAGCCTGTACCAGAGTGTTAGTATCACCTTTGTTGATACTGTTTGTCTAAATTCTATACTGAACATCGTACCCTGTAACTTGGTAGAGTTTTCACAGACTCGTCAGGAATGGCATAAGCTTGTTCACATTGTTTGTGACACATACTCTTATATTACATCCACAATAAAATTTATTAAACACTTATATGGCGGGATTGGGCAATATATTATACTCTTTAATGAGTAAGATTGCAAATAACCGAGAAAAAGGACTTAAGTCACCAACCTTCAAAGACTGTACCATTTTCTGTTATTTTGCTTTATAAGATGGTGTAATTTACGTGTCACACACAAAATGACCAACAATGAACAGTCTGCGTTGGATTTTAACGATGAGTGCAGAAATTTCTTGGCTGTTCAATATAAGCAACTGAAAAATCTTATTAACAAACAAATGTATACGGACACTTTAGACAGTTGTTTTGAAGATAACAAATTTTTACCTAAAAACAAGGTTATTTACTGGGATAAGGGCTTGTACGAAGTAATTGGGCTCGAGCAGGGACCAAATACTGTAATGCGTGTTTGAACCTTCACAGAAAGCGGAAGTGATGCACATTAAATGTAATAACAACTTTGTTGATCGATACACTATAGCGAACGACTATATTTAAACAGTAGTGGCTGAAAAGCATGAGCAAAAGAATAATACATACATAGTTTCTAAAAAAAAAAAATATATTCTTTCCTAAAACTTCTTTTGAATATTGCTTTAGTGAAGGAAAGGGAGACATAAACATAACATTAAAATGTCCTAGGGTTTGTATGATTCAGTAACCAATACAAAAAAGCAGAATCATTTGCAAGTACTTGTGTGCATGCAATGGTGGAAACTACATTGACCAAGACAGTAATGGTAATTGACAGCACTCACATCCATACCATTGGCAAGTATTACAATATCAAAAACAGCGTCGTAGAAACAAAACTAAAGTAAATTACACTATAACTCCAAATTTAGATAACAAAAAAAAAATCAGTAGGTAAAGTGACTTGGTGCCAAAAAGAATGATTGAAACAGCCGTTGTACAGGGGGTTACAAGAAACCTTCAATCAAACAAAATCGGAAAGCTGAGACTGAGCCTAGTGGTCCTAAGACAGAAGATTTTTTAAATATCTTCACAATCAAATTAACCATCCCGTGGGTGATGATTTGAACTTTCTTGGTAAGGTTAACTACAAATGCTACATGCAAAATACCCAACCTCAACGCCTTGTTGTTGCAGAAGATGATTTTCTTATCAGGAAATTTATGTAAGTCAAAGTGACCACCATGACTGTCAATTCCTGACCAAATGTTCATTTTTGAACAGTCTTGCCCAAAGGGCATACCTAAAGCAATGTTGCACTCAAAGTACCTAAGTTCTGAATCTGTGGTTTTCAGAAGAGTAAGACTTTTGTGAAAGTTTCCCGTTCATAAGTCTATACAAATCAACTTAACCATCTAGGCAGGGTGCGGAATTTTTATTGAGGTCATGATTTTAACCATGTTAGTAGTGGTCAACAAGGCAATGCTACATGCTATATATCCATGCTAAATACCTCCATAGCTCCATGCCCTTTGATTTCAGAGAGAAAGATGTGTTCAATTGATAATACAAACCTATGTTAAGTAAAAGTCCCCTTGTAAGAGTCAATTTTTCCGTAAGGGTAATGAATGATTCCATTACTAAAAAGATTTCTAATAGTATCCTGTTTTGTTCTCACAACAATCAGAGGCATAAACATGGTGTTTTAAAAGTTTGGTAGAACTTTATGCATGAAACAGGATCGGAATAGAAATAACTTGTTTTGAAAAAGTTTTGATAGGAAGCTTTATGCAAGAAACATCCATGTAAACTTTTAGAGTGGTTTGTGGGAGATCTTGTTCAGGAAATAAACAGTAGACGACAGCCCGAACATTAATTGATCTTGAAAGCTCCCACATTGGCATTTCGTACCAGTTTTGCTAAAAACCCTGAACATGTTACTCACACATTGTTTAAAACGCAAATCAAATACTTGTATACCAAAATCAGCCATCTAATTACATTTTTATTCAATCGATGACATACTTTATGCAAACAAATATAACAAAAATATTATATAAAAATCATATCAGCCCTGGAATATGACTCGTTACATAAACACATATATTTTCGTTTCAAGGACTTGGTTTACCCCACCCACTTCTGCATTATCCTTTTAAATAAAGACATAAATTCTACCACATAAATACATAATTCTTATTGAAGAGACAACATAATAACAATTTGATAAATTTAAATCTAATTTGTTTAGACTTTCCATGTTAAACATTGTTTTTAAGCGAAAGAAACCGTTTTTTTACTCAAAAGGTTGGAAAACACACTCAATTTAACTTAAGGACATCAAAAATAAATAAAAGCAACCTGTATTTCCTTTAATAGTGCATAATTATATGAAAACATTTTCAAAATGTGCATGAAAAAGTTAACAATGCTCAAATTTATAAAAGATTGACCTTTGTGTATTATTCATTTCAGGGGTTAGTTTACCCCACCCACTTTTATAGATATTTTGTGTCTACAACACCAAGCAAGTTACTATTTTGAGGCAGCATTCTCTTGTTTGATAATTGTTTTGTTGTTCTAGAAAGTGTGTGACACAATTTGGTGGATTTCTTGAGGTCTGTGGCAATTGACATGTAAACTGTTTAAAAAAACACTGATTTTAGATCATTTTTTGGGGATTTGTTTTGCACTAATTCCAAAATGGCAGTTACAGTCACATAAAATGTTTTATTTTGCCAATTATTATATATTTTTGTTAAGTTCATTGAAAATTTGTTTCAACCGGCAGTACAAGGAACTCAGAATATGCATTGTTTTTACGGGTGTAAGTTTAAAATTTTCTGCAGCCATCTTGTCGGCCATCTTAAATTTCCAAGCCTTATGACAGAGAATTTTTGTAAGAAATTGGTTTTTGTGATCAGTAGAAATTTTGCTTTCAATTAAGACTATTTTCGATTTTGGGCGCGAATTATAAATAAATGGCCCTTGGCTCTTGGACTATATGGTTCTGTGCTCAAAATTGTACTATAGTGTACTTCATGGCCCCTCTGACATATCTTTGTTATGTAATCTTACATAACATACTGATAAGGAAATTGAAGCAAAGGTTTAGGTACTGCCTAAGGCAATAAAACAACTTGAATAGGCTGTGGATTAATGAGGGACAGCTTCATTTCTTAAAACAAGAGGATAAGATTAATTGTTCCAATGAATAATTGATAAACTTTCTGTCCTAAAACAGACCTTTATCTTCAACTGTTACAGTTCTCATTTGACTTTGAAAGCACTATACAGAAACCAGGTTTCTTGTTTGGGATAAATAGTGTGTAATAAAAATAAGAATAATAGCCATGCTCATTAACTACCAATTAAAAAGTTTAGAGTAAATTTAGTAACTCATAATTATGTATCTTCCTTTATTATTAGAGAAACATGTAAATGATGAGTGTGCATTCAGCTATTAAAGGTCAGGTCTTGAACCGGATCTCTTTTTGTGAGATCAGTGCTCAGACAAATGGAAAAAAATTGTAGGTCAAAGCCACACATTTGTATAATTGTGGTAATATTCTCTTGGAAAAGTAAGAAGTAATATGTAATCAAGATAGGTGACTTTCTACCATGTCCATACTCTGTTATTACTTTTCTGTAATTTATTTACTGTACAGACCACTTTTTTATACTATTTTTTATCAGAACTGCAGCATTTTATTGAAAATCCCAGGTTCTTAAATAATACCAGACAGTAATTTCTGATTAAAATGCAGACTATGATAAAAAACTTTCACTTAATTGTGATCTTATTCAACAGTGCACACTATTTATTGGCAAATAAGTGTTGTTTAATAATCAACATACCACCAAGTCCAAAATGTACAGGGTGACTGCATGCATATTGAATTTAGGGTTTAAAAGAAAGCTGCAGATAACACACAAAGTTAACGAAACCTAAAGCAATATGCAAAATAAGACCGTCACTTAAATAGATACTGTTTGAGAAAATATCAAGTATATTTTTGGTACATTAACCTAATATCACTGGCACTGGACACTAAATCAATAGAAAAGTAAAGGACATACAGGTAACTTGTTTATAACAAACTCATTTGGACCATATCATTATCCGATGTTTGTTATATCCATATAACATTTTCATAAGAAAAGTAAAATAAAGAAAGAATCCCGGGCAGAGAAAATATATTCCTTATATCCTGATTTCGCTATATCCACAGTCTTACAAACAAATTTTACTATAAATCAAATATCATTTCTTAATAAAATATCATAAAAACCGGAATACACAAAATGTAATAAGCAGTTTAAAGAAAACTAGAGCTATCACTAAATGTGATTAATACCCCCGAAAGACTGCTTTATAAACTGAGGAAATTTGTAGTAACAGAATACCTCGCAAAAAAACAACTAAAAAAGAGATATTTTTCTTGGCAATATCTCTGTAATTACTCAAGATAGAGTTATGGTTCTTGTACACTGCACTCCCCTCTCATTGTGCTGGACCATTGTATGAAGTTGTATTGCATTCAAACAAGTAGTTTTCAAGTTATGTTCTGCGACAAGGAAAAGTAAAATTGGCATTAACTCTGTAATGATTCAAGATAGAGTTATGGTTTATGTGCACTGCAATTCCTCTGAAAGTACTTGACCATTGTATGAAGTTAAAAGTCAGGACTATGCATATGTTAACCATTATTTAAATAGCTGTCGGTTCAGCAACCGGCCAATCAGATCTAACCACTGCTGGGATTCAAAACTTTGACCCTCATCCTACTTCCCAAGGATGCCACTATACCAAAAGTGACAGTATGTATGCATTGGTAAAGTAGGCGGGGAGGGGCGGGTTAGAGAACCAGACCTTTTCATTCTAACGTGTGGGAGCAATTGAAATTGCAAGTGGAAATCAATCAGAAACTTGTCACCCATGTACAGCTATTTCATTGTTTATCCAAGGTCCAAATAGAAAAACTAAATGCTACAGTAAAGTTATCTGCTTTCATATTTAAAAAATTATTGAAGAAAATTTGATTTAAATTGCTTCTTAGAAAATAACGCTTGTTGGTTACAACAAGAATGCGCATGCTTAGATTTAAATAAGTTTGCCGCACGCTTATTATGATTGCGACTGTGACCTTGCTGCGACCTTGCTAAAACCTTAATTAACATAGTGGTTTTGGTTTGGGATAATTGTTGAATACTGCAATGTACAGTCGTTTCTCTACTCAGTAACCAACACGCCAGTTTGAGCCCCCATAAAGAAAATGCCTGGCAGTGACGGTCAATTTTTTATGACATCCTTACTATTCTTTAAACAATAAAAACATTTTGTCATGTAATTACTTATGTCGCTTAAAAGGGGCACTCCTACATTTAGCAGATTAAATTACCGTAACAAAGATTATGTGTTCAATGAGCGCAGAATGATAAATAAACACAATTTCAAAGAAGAACCTATGGCGAAAAATGCCTCATTTTACCACAATTAATCAATAAAGAGGTGTTCTGTTAAAAATTGCATCCATCCATTAATTGTACAACAACTCTACATAGATTATTGAATGGTTAATTGTACTGCAGTATATTTTAAACTGCTGATTTTATCGATAATAACTGGAAATGCATGGCTGAGTTTTTTAGGTTGAGTTATGATACTTCTAAAGATTCTATTATTTATGTTTTGGAGGTTTTCAGTTTGTTATCAGATATAGGGTATGTCTCTTTTAAAGGGGCACTCCCTACATCTAGCATATTACATTCCTGAAACATAAATTATGTATTCAATGAATAATGTTAAAAACTGCATCCATCCATTAATTGTACAACAACTCTACATAGATTATTGAATGGTTAATTGTACTGCAGTATATTTTAAACTGCTGATTTTATCGATAATAACTGGAAATGCATGGCTGAGTTTTTTTAGGTTGAGTTATGATACTTCTAAAGATTCTATTATTTATGTTTTGGAGGTTTTCAGTTTGTTATCAGATATAGGGTATGTCTCTTTAAAGGGGCACTCCTACATCTAGCATATTACATTCCTGAAACATAAATTATGTATTCAATGAACGCAAATTGATAAATAAATACAATATCAAAGAAGAACCTAAGGCGAAAACTGCCTCGTTTTACCACAAGTAGGCTTTCTGTAATAAATTGCATCCATCCGTTAATTGTACAACAACAACTCTACATAGATTATTGAATGGTTTCCGGTACTGCAGTATATTTTGAATCGCTGATTTTATCAATAATGACTGTGAATGCGTGTAGCTAAAACTTTAGGTTAAGTTATAATACTTTATAACTTAATAAGATTCTGTCATTTATGTTTTGGGGGTTATTTAGTTTGATATCAGTTAAAGGGTATGCCCCTTTAATTTGAGTTCATCCCCGATATTGGCTCTATGGTTGCGGCCATCTTGGATTCAGTGACACCACGTCAGTAACATTATGGCATAAACACACAAATTAAATTTTTTGATAAGATAGTTATGAAGTAAATCAATAAAATGAAAATGGTGTCTTAGTAGAGATATGAATGCTCATCTATTTTTTTCTGTAGTTTTGTATCATCACTGAAAGGCCTACAATTCTTTTACTTGCACTGCCTATGGTAGATCATTATTGGTCAATATATAAGGCTAGATGCATGACAAAATTATAATACAACAGAAAGAGGAGCGGTCCAAAAATATTACCCTGGAGTACACCTGATTTAATGTTTATCCTGTTTGAGTCATAACCACTATTTGCTTCCTATTTCCGAGAAAGCTAACACTCCACGAAGCAAAGTTATTTGTGTCTATAGTCTTTCTCACCTTTAGCTTTCGGAGAAGTTCTGAATCAAGGAGTTGACTGTGAATTTACAGGTCTGTAATTCAATTACAGCTCTCTCTGGATAACTGTAGTGCACAATTTAAAATACATGTATAAGTAGATTGGTTGTCCATACTTTTATATTATCTGTTAGCAGTGGATACTATATACCATAAGGAAACTTTTAGTAAATGTTCGAAGACTAAGTGGTTGACAAAGTAGTCAAGTGGCTTATGTACAATTAAATCTAAATTCCCATCAGTACGGACCACTGTAGTGAATATAAAACTATATTATTGGCTCTGCCTTTACGTCATACTGGCCAGTTAACCAATCAAATTATAAGAGTTTTAGAGGAAAGAAAAGCCTTTGACAACATATACGTATTATAAATGTCATTCTCAGACAATATAAATCATAATTGCTAGTTTTGGTGTAAGATCATGTTATAATTTCACTAAGTGGGCACCAACAGTGATATTTTCATGAGCGACGCAGCCACAAGTGAAAATAACTTCTATGGTGTAAACAAGTGAAATTATCGTGATATGACATAGAAACCAACATTTCTTTTTTGTTTATTTTCTGTTACGACATAATGTTTCAAACTCTAATTTTGTTGAGTTAATTTCAATAAGATGTCAAAGATCGCGGGAAACGTCACCAGAAAGCATTGCATACATGACGTCATTTTAAAGACGTCATTTCCACATGGTTTCAGGCATTTATAATGCTTGGTAGGGCTTTAACGATCATACATTCGAATTTTAAATTTAGTCAAATACAGTTTTGTCCGAATTGTATTTGTCATACGCCATGTTTTTTATAAAACATCCCGACTGACGATCAAGTATATATAAAACAAGGTATTATCAGGGTACGTATATTACATGTAATATACATGATATATGGACCCTGGTTTTATAATTATATGCTTGGTAGTCTGTCCGGGGTGTTTTATAAAAATGACTCTTCGCAACATAATCAAATTTTACCCCAGACCGACTATCAAGTATATGTATTATATATACTTGATTGATGGTCCGGGGTGTTTTATAAAATAATTTTTTGGGGTCCAATTTAACTTCATGTGACTGAAAAAAACATCAGATAAAAACCCCAGGTCAAAAGGATGAGCCAAATGAATTAGTTGGTCAAAACAAACAGATGTAGGACATACAGAGGTTATGTTGATTCACAAATACAAATCTAATTTATGTCGGTACAGCCTACTAACATGACTGAACCTGTATGACTGTCATTCTCGTCTTCGCACATCCGGGTACTGAAAAATATTTACATTCAGCAAAGGCAACTCTCGGCTGTCATCGCTGATCTCTATGCATCTATTACTTCGAATAATTATAATAACTAAGCTTAGAAATGAAAGAAGTTGACTATCTTCCATTACCTTAAAACTATATTGTTTTTATAATAGTTCTTTCTATGTTATCAAAAAGCCTTTTATATTATTAATGTTTTGTTTAAAATAAATTTAAACTTGCATATGAGTCAACGGTAAAGACCGAGTTTTCACTTAATTTCTACCGGATGAAGAAATGAAAAAGACTTAATAATTATATTGGTTAACTGGTCAGTATGACATCACGGCAAAGCCGAGAATAGGTAAAACTGCAACAATTATCAGTACATGGATGTGCGAAGCCGATAATTCTTTTATGAAAAATATGGGAAATCGTACATGCACGACTTAAGGACAGTACGCACGACGTTAGAACAACAAACCATACAGTAGTACCAGTGTTCACGAACTGTTAACTAAAAGTGACATTTTACCATATAGCTGATGGTCTGATCATAAGATATGAATATGTAGGTTATATCCCTTACCTGAAAAGGCCGTAGACCCCTGTTAAGGCTGTACACTTTTAAAGTTAATTCTAATTAAACCATTTTATTTAAGATTTCTTGTTGTTGTTGTTTGTATCGAGACCAGGTACAGTAAAGTGACGCTTCTCTTGTAGCCTAAAAGAAATACTACTCAATAGCAGAGACATACAGTAGTCTCTGACTTTTATAAAACGAAAACTTGAGCGGGACAAATATCAAAATTAAAATATCCAGGGCCGGGATAGATCTACAGTACAATCGGGAGAAATTATTTATGTACAGTATGTTTATTATAACAATGTCCGTGCCAACTTTAATTAAACTGTAGATTTTATATTGATAAAACAGATCAGCAATAAGATGAACGCTTACATTTCAATGTAAACAAATCAAAGTATTTAGACAAAGACACGCTTCGCTGATTAGTGAAAAGGCAACAGCCGTAAAAACGGGCTGGATATCTTCAGATTGGCTGCTCGTTTGGACACGCCTCTTTACCGGGGTACTGCTTCCATATTTGGAGTGACCCGTTATTTTACCGGCTATTCTTTCCATATTTGGAAATGAGCCTTTTTCGCGGTAAAAACGCGTGAAATTGCCCGCGTTTACCGGGCGTTTACCACGCGATAACAACCATGAGGTAAACGGAACAAAAACGTGAGCGCCACTGTAACGTATGCACAATGAATCACCAAATACTAGTTAAGAATATAAAAATGCAAAACAACAGATTTGTAAAACAGTATTAAGATATGATGTTAGTTCATTATAAAAATAGGAAGAATAATCTGGGCAACTGGAATTAAGCAATTATGAAATGAAAAAGGTTTCATCAATATCTGGAACCCGGAAAGTGTAATTAATGAAACTAATTTGATTTAACAAGAATGTGTGATCAATATAAGCAAACCTTGAATGATTATGTAAGAATTTCTTCTAAGTTAACATCGTATCGCCAATTCAATTATTTATCTTTTATAACAATACGAAAATTCTTCACATAAGTAAGAAATTAAAACGGTAGATGTAGCAATACACCAAGGGAAATGCGTTTTTGTAAGACAGCAGTAGACTCAAAGTATCATTTTACTTTAATATGCCCTTTTTAAGAAGATCTTAGGCGCTAATATTTGCCTTTAAAGTATTGTACCTACCCGACAATAAATAAGATAAATATCCTTTATGTACAAAGCCAGGAACACTGTTAATTAAATTAGCATTACTGTTCATTGTCTTGTTTTCGCGATTTCTCCGTTTTTCAATTTTTCACGAGGTTTTAAATTCGCGACGGCATGCATTGACAATCTGCAAAAATTGTATAGCAGTGGTAGTTTTCCCATGGTAAGAACATTTCTCTTTGATTTCAATTTATTTGTAAACGTTTAATTGATATCGAAAACGAAGACGGTACAAAAGAATAGTTTAATTGGCAATCTCAAGCTGTAATCAATATTGATAATCTTTTATAATAACTATAATAGTCAATTGCTACGAATACTGTTTGTTTGTCTCGCCTTAAAGATGTCAAGAATAACTCTATTGTATATAGTTATTAATCATCTTAATGCACTGTTTTTAGAAAAAGAAGCCCAGATTTGTTAATTTACGTTAACGACGTTATTTGTATTGTTCGTCATAATTGCGTCGCTCAATCCGGTTCGCGCGCGAAATATATATTGATTGAATAAATAAAAAAGGAGGTCTTAGTCTGTTAATACTGAGAAGCTGAGAACAAAAAAATAAATATTGGTCTCGAAGGAGGGCTCACTCAGTATTGTCAAAATTGATTTTTGCTAGATAGAGCAAGTCTCGTTGTAAATAGGAAAGAGATACTCTCTAAGCAAGTTTAGGTATTTGAGCAAGTCTTAGTAGTGCTGCAAGTCCAATAAGTGCAGCTAGGCCAAGGAGCGCAGTCAGTCCAAGAAAACGAAGCAGGTCTAAGGAGTGCAGCAAATCCAAGAAGTGCAGCTAGTCAAAGGAGCGCAGCAAGTCCAAGAAAACGAATTAGGTCTAAGAAGTGCGGCAAGTCCAAGGAGCGCAGCAAGTCTCAGAAAACGAAGCAAGTCTTAGAAGTGCAGCATGTCCAAGGACTGCAGCATCTCCAAGAAATGCAGCAAGTCAAAGGAGCGCAGTCCAAGAAAACGAAGCAAGAGTAAGAAGTGCAGCAGGTCATAGGATTGCAGCAACTCAAAGTAGCACAGCAAGTCCAATTAGCGTAGCAAGTCCAAGTGCGGCAGCAAGTCCGAGTGCGACAGCATGTCCAAGTAACGCAGCAAGTCCGAGGAGTGCAGTAAGTCTATCAAGTGCATCAAGTTCAACCTGCGCATCAAGTCCAGCAAGCATAGGTGCTCCAGCTTTCACCAAGTCTAACTAAGGCATTGTCACCTCAGTAGATACCCCTTAGATAACTTTGACAATGGAATAAGTTGCTCATGAGGGTTATCATAACCTACATAAAATCAATAATAAACACATATTTTCATATTATTAATTTCTAAAAAAGTTAAGACTTCATAACCGAGAAATAGGATTTCACGGATGTTGACAAAATAACTTTAATCATTTATCGGATATGCTCGGAATTCGGACGAGCGGTCAGTTATTATTTCGCGTGGATTTAAATTGGCGTCCTCGTAGATGATTCGCAAATATTATGTGTGTACGTATATATAAATAGTATGAAGTTGACTGTGAATATTTCTTCGGGAATTGATAACTTCGCCGACCTTATATAAGCATGATTTTTTGCATTAACTTTAAGAAAGTGTAAGATTGCTACCGTTAATAGTACCATGACTGGCGTATTTTGTGACAGTGTTACATTCTTGCTATCATTTTAGACTTAAATGTGCTCCTGGATAGGTTATACATGATTGTATTTGTGCCTTTAGTTGAATGATTGTGTATGTGTATTATTTTGTAATCTATAAGGTTAAGAAATGTACAGAGAGGAAATTATTGCGTTGTCAAAACGTTAGGTTTAATTTAGACTGTTAGTACGTGACAAGTGGAGCCATTACATTTCGGCTGATTTTGTTCTGAGTAGAGATTATGCTAAATGAAGTGACCGTTTGTCCGGAAGTTTAATATGTTAAACAAATATTTGTAACATCTTGAATTGTCTATAAAATTGGCTGTTTTATGGAAGTATTATAAAGGATTAGTATTTTTTAAAAATAGACTTGACATGCTATTTTGATTTACAACTATGAAGTTCAAACGCAACTGCATTTTTGTTTGTTATAACTGGAGTATATGGTTTGCTTTTACTCGTTGAAAAACATGCAAGTGACAAAAGGTTGATTTTGGAAAAGTTACAAGAAACAAATATGCAGGAACATTGGCGTTATCTGATAATGAAATATTTTCAGCTAACAAACATACTAAAGGCAACTGGACAATAATTACATCTACCAATAGTGCTTACTTAGATTTCTTTTATAACTGGTTTACAGCCTACCGGAATCTCCGTTTAAACCTACGACTAGTAGTTATAGCCGAAGATGAATTAGGATACACAAAACTGAGAAAAAATAAATTAAAGGAATACAAATAATTATGACTGAATTTAAACACATAGATATGTCAGTTTCATTTGAAGTGATTCCTTTAACGAGCTGTCAGTACGACGTCATATATATATACTGTACTACCTGAAAACCGGGAATGACGTTATATTTTCGGACGTTGACACTGTTTGGATGAAAAACCCACTGCCATATTTTACCGAAAACTATGACATTTGGATGCAAGTTGATGGACCAGGTATATATTGTCCTGGAACTATGGCAATAAAAAGCAACACAAAACAATAAAGTTTTACAGAGACTTTATACAATCACTAAGATTCAAACCGCAAGCCGACCAACCATTTTTAAATACGGCCCTTCAAAAGTCTAAACTACGTGTCAAAGGATTAGATTCGAATGTATTTCCCTCTGGTCGTCAATATTTTGATAAGTTTGGATCAAAGCAGAAATTGGATGTTGTAGTGGTGCACAACAACTGGATTGTTGGACATCAAGCTAAACTCAAACGGTTCGAAATGAACATGTTATGGTTTTTTAAAAATTCAACCGATACGGTAGCATAACAGGCAAGTCAATTGCATTTTAATAAAGTATTTAAGTGTAAATTTTCAGAAGCGTTTGCTTTGAAATACATATCACTCTCATTAAGTGTATGCGATATGCAATGAACATCGTACTAGTATCAATACTTTAAAAACTGAACTATAAAAGCAAAGCGTGTTAAAGGTGTCTCTTTATCTGGCAAATTGAAACAAAGAATATGCCAATCAAATATTTTAAACGTTTGTTCAGTTATTTACACCCGTCTTCCTAATGCGGGTGTACTTATCTTCATAGCAGTGTATGACCACAACATTATATATTGGCCGCTAATAGACTTTGTTTATTGAATTATGATCCTGTTACTCTTCTCGTAATTTTGCAAAAAAATAGGACTGTATAAACACTTTCTCGGATCATCGTTCATTCTTCAGTTCTGTACGACAAGTATATATGGGTTAAACAGATTCTTCAATTCAATATTTTACTTACTTTCACTTTGTGTCCTGGCATTGAACACTAAGTAGCTATATAAGTTTTAACCAAATTACCAAATTGACCAAACACATTTTACAGACTACGCTATGGTAACAATTTACGTCAATTTTTCAAATGATACGCTTCTGATTTATGAATAAATTAAAGTAGTACGACGCGTAGGCAAAATTAAAACAAAAATTGTTTTTGAAATACTGTCACCCATAAGAATCAATATAATCACGTTTCAATTTCAATTGCGTTTAAAACTGGAATGTTTAGAACAAATATGTACAGTGCAACCTCCCTACATTAGCAAACAGCCAGATGACAGGACATTGGCTGTTGTCCAGAGGTGGCTGTTTCTCAGAGGGATAATTTTGCGGTAAAATATATGATTAGTTAAACATGAAAGTATGCCTGGGTTGTCCCTTTAAATATTGATGTTTAAGTCAAACCAAGGAATATATCTCATAGTTGAGAAATTGGATAAAGCTAAGTATTTTAACGTTATCAATCACTCACTGTCAATCATGTGTATGATACTTTTGTATGGAGGACGAGCTGGAGATCCTGGGTATGAAAAAAGGGACTTTTATTAAGAATGTGGTTAAAAAGTAGTTCGGCAAAAACAGTGAAAATAAAAATGATATGTTCACTGCTTTGAAACAGTGAAATACCAATTTTATTTCACCGATATATTTCAGTATTTCACTGAAAAACATAAAATATTTTTTCTATTTGGATATCGTGTCTGAGAATGAAACATTGTGAAACATTATCTATGAATTTCTCTCATCTTGAATTGTTTACGAAAATGCTTGAAGATAACACTTCCTGAAGTATATCTTTAAAGCACGTTTGTTTAACGTGACCTGATGGTCAAACTGTTATGCAAAAGGTTTTGACACTGCACTGAGGGATGAGGTAATATATCTCTAGACTGACTGGCTTTGTAAAAGGTGCACTATTTCATTTTTGGCCTGGGGACTGAAAGTCCCCTAGGCCTAAGTTAGCAAACCACTTTTCAAACACTGCAAGAAGTTTAGCTGTGCTATGTGCGAATAACAACTGTAAACATGCGCTATACGAAAGTAATGCAAGACCGACCAGATCAATCTTCTGTTTGAATGTTGCATATGATAAGAACATATTATAAAATAAAAAGAGTACATACAACTTCAAACAATTGCAGGAAGGTATATAGCTTACGGGCTGCATTACATATTTTTTTCTGATTTAGAAATTAATGCGCTATTAGCTGATTTCGGAAGATAATCATATGCATATCACGGAAAGGTACGGCTATTTACGGAAATTTACGGAAACGTACGGAGCTCGATATAAGAGTTTGTAGTTTGATTTTCAAATTTCCGATGTTATTTCATTGACAACTTTGTTATCTACGAACGATTACATATATATTTACCGAAAAATAAATATCTCTAAAACAGATATAATTTACATACATTCCCGAGAAGGAACTCACGTGATCAAAATCGCCCGCCATTTATCGAGGACGCTGCATGTCAATGCCCAGTGAACGGTTTCACCGATTACAACTACAAGGTAACCAAGAATCATTTTTTGGTTTTCTCTGTTATACACATTGTACAGTATTGTATTTATTTTTCATTGCTGGTATTGCTTTGTTTATTTCTGTTTCAAGGTATTGTTCTTGGTACACAATAATTTTCAATCCACAAACCTCGGAATATAATTCTTTATCATACATCTGATGTAAACTCAAATTATTATTTCAGTGAACTAGTTGTTCACGGAGGTATATTCGACAGATACCTGTTTTATCGCTTTCAAAGTATTACGGCGAAATTGAATAACAAAGTATACGTTTGAAATGTATGTCAAGTACAGATCGACGACAATCACGATCTCAGAATGCTTTTCCTTTAATAATTGGATATATAGTTGTCTAACGTCCTCTTTTATTCACTAACTATTCACATTTACGTGGACTACGCTCTAACGGGAAAGTAAGTTAATTAACAAAACTATCCATGTCCTGCTATGACAGACGGACACAAATTCAATTTTCTTTTGTAAGAGAATACTTTAGCTTAATATAAATTTGAACAATTTAAATCGATATATCTGCCGATCAAAGAAAGCATGAGAAGTATTATACATCAAAC
The DNA here is from genome assembly GCA_022818135.1 of Saxidomus purpurata. Classification (NCBI taxonomy): domain Eukaryota; kingdom Metazoa; phylum Mollusca; class Bivalvia; order Venerida; family Veneridae; genus Saxidomus; species Saxidomus purpurata. The sequence continues at coordinate 7,872 of JAFMSR010000897.1, read as the reverse complement.
CTATTTGATAGCAAACGCATCCGCGAACTCGCGTTTGAAAGCCGAGTTATTGCTCTATCTTAGAACTATTATCAAATTTCAAAGTGTTCTGTGATTTATATATTACTCAAAGTTTGCTAAGCACCAAAAGTTCGACGTATTATTTAGAAAACTGTTTTTAACATTTTTGTGAGATTTCCTTTTGATATGAAGCATTATTATTTTGAGATGGTCCTTCGTGTGAATACTACCTAAACTGAAAGGCAATAATTTCGGGCAAGGCATGGAAAGCAGGTTCCCCTTCATTTTCATGTCATTTGACGCTCCTTGTTAGAGTATCTAACACGTGTAGATTGTCAAATTTTCAATTCAGGTCTATAACCATTGTGTTATTGACTGAATATGGCAAATGCAAATGTAAGACGACATCTGTCTGAAGCAGAAATGTGGCGAGCTGTGGGAAGGGTGGAGCAAGGGGCTACCCATCGTCAGGTAGGGGACGTCTTTGATGTGCACCACACTGTGATAACCAGAGCCTGGTCAAGGTTTCAGCGGTATGACACGCCAGTCAGACGGCATGGTGGTGGCAGAGAAAGAGCTACATCTGCAGCGGAAGACAGGTTTTTATTGATTCAAGCACGAAGAAACCGTTTTCCAACAGCATCCCAGCTTCGAATTGACCTTAAACACGCATCCGGGTCAATATTTCGACTCAAACCGTTCGGTCAAGGTTATATGAAGGTGGTCTGCGCTCGCGAAGACCGTGCATACGCATCCCAGTGACTCGGAATCACCGCAGAGTACTGTACGAATGGGCCATGGGCCATGTTGGTTGGACTCTTGGCGACTGGAGGCCTGTCCTTTTTACAGACGAGTCTCGATGTTGCCTTGACTTCACTGATAGGCGTGCTAGAGTGTGGCGAAGATCAGGAGAGAGGCTACATGCATACAATATTGCTGAGCACGACCGTTATGGAGGGGGCTCAGTGATGGTTTGGGGCGGAGTCAGTTGGGATGGGCGCACTGACCTCTGTGTCCTTCACCGTGGCACACTGACCGCACAACGGTATAGGGATGACATTCTGGATGTCCATGTAAGGCCGTATGCATGTGCAATCGGAGATTCCTTCATTCTAATGGATGATAACGCCCGTCCTCACACTGCCTATGCCGTCCAGGAGTATCTGGAAAGGGAAGGTATCGAGCGTCTTGACTGGCCTGCTCGCTCTCCAGACTTAAATCCCATTGGACACGTCTGGAATAATTTACAGACTGCAATATCAGCCCGTCAAGTCCAACCAAAAAGTGTTCAAGAGCTTGATGCCATGCCTGTGGAAGAATGGGGCAATATGACATAAAGGTCCATTAGAAACCTGATAGGAAGCATGAGAAGGCGTTGCCCAGCTGTTATTGATAGCAACGGGTCACATACCTGATATTAACGCAAAATTAGGTCTCCTCATCAAGTTTCAAACCAATTTGGATTTTTCACTCCCTACTGAAAACACATATTTTCAATGGTTCTCATATTCAAGGGTTAAAAGCAACATCAAAACAACAACAACATCAGATATACCAACCAGAATCATCAACGATAAGATCAAACTATAACATATCAAAATTTCAACTTTTATCCAACCGAAACTAAAATTATGAATCCATCATCTTTTGGTGCTTAGCAAACTTTGAGTAGTATATATATATAAGTATTATCTAACGCCCAGATAACAGGAGCTCCAGAAGTAAGTTCGGTTTGTCCACCCGTATATTAAGCCTGGTTGATTTGATTGATTTTATTTTAGAGGATAAAGTAGTAAGCAAAGTAATTGTCTACTCGCAGACATTTTTTGAAATTCGAATCTCGTAGCATGTTATACAACAGCTGTATACCATTTGTCACCCTGAGTAAGCTAAGTTGAAAAGATGCTTTTTTGTTTTACACGGTATTAGAGCGAAATTTGATTATATAGTATTAGGCGAATTTCGAACACAAATGATAATTATGACTTTTAAATCATGGAAATTATTTTGAAATTGGCCAACCTAGTTTTGATTAGAGGTTATTTGACATATAAATATTGGGAACACATACTAAACAAACTTATCAATGGGGATATTTTCTGACACATTGACAATACTTAATATTTCAACGAGTTTATTTAAATTTTCTACTCATTTGAGTCATGTTTTGAAAACAAACTTGAAACTCCCATATCTATAATATTAATTTTCTATAAAAAGTTTCCCAGTATTATTTCTGCCCAGCCCGTATCTTTTACAAAATTTAAAAATGTTTTGCTACTTATATTTTAGGATTCATTCCGCTTGAGATAACGAGAATTGAAGTAATATGTCCGATCCGTTATCAGAAACTGATTTGGTAATTATAGTTATTGTATTGTCAGGGACATTGTTTTGTAATCTTGTCAGTGGCTTTATTTTTTTCCATAGAATAAGGGCGAAATATAATGACACAGTGTAAGAGCAAAATTAGATCAATGGTCAATACTTTTTATTACCTTGAAATTATTTTGAAATTGGGCAGATATGCTTTGAGTAGACATTCTCACACAAAGGAATATGGACAACAAATGCTGCAGTCACAAAGCATCGAGAATAATTTTTGACACATTGACATGACTTCAATGAGATTTTTTCAATTTCTCTTATTCTTTTAAGGAATGTTTTGAAAGCCAACTTGGAACTCTCACCTCTAAAATGTTACCAAAAATCATGTACTGCTATGAATGATATCCCAGTATTTATTCCGCCCAAAGGTAACTTAAGCTCAAGTAACGTGTACGGTATATCAGGCCCTTACTTAATAAAGAAAGATTTTGAATTGATTGCTTAACACGAGGGTCTGCTTAATGCTGAGGTCGTATATTCTTTCTGTCTAAACATATTTATATATTTTTTGCAAGCCTCTTGAAACTATCTGATTGTCCAACTCTTCCCCCAGTGACTTCACTGATGTTTTTAGTTGATAAAATGTTATCTTCTAGTGCTACCATCGTCCATTCCAGAACATTCGTGCATTACTTTTGCTTATCTTTTAATGTTTGTCCATCCTCAGTCCGAGGATTTCTTCGTCACCAGAACTGTCTCTGAAAATTTGTTTTACTTTCTGTTTATCAAATATTAGGTATGTCGACTTCCTTTATAGCTCAAACTTATAACACCAGTGATGGCTCTGAAAATTCCTGGTCGACAATCGCAAATTATGCTAAACAGTACGGGTTATATATGTATTTTTCTGTCGGCAACTGCTTAAAAAATTTTTGAAACACTCGTTAAAACATATATCTGTTTTACGTTGAATAATATACCCATGTTTTTTATATCCAGCCATGAAATGACTTCAAAATTATGTATAACCCTTCCGCTTGATTCTTATTTTTTGGATTATTTGTTGATACCTAAATGAGTTCTTAATTGAATCAATAACAATCTTATTAATTCAAAGTATTTACAAAGTATGAACATTACATTATCGATACATGCTAGATTGGAAAGCTAACAGCGTTTTTATAAACTCACTCAGTTCGTGTAAAGTTGTATGTAATCTTTGTCTGTTTTATACCTGAAAATAAACAAAATGATAATAAAGTTGTTACTTCACTACAGCTTTCGTCAATCATTACGTAAAGTTGCACGAACATTTTCTACTAGCAAATGGAAGGAAGGAAGTTCGTTGAAAACTTCAAAGTATTTGGTCGCTATCTGAACACAAACAAATTCTATACTTAAGAAGATGTTTCTAAGACACTGTTTACTCTCATGCAATGTGACTAAAATATGGAAAATCAACATTTTTCGTTGAAAGAACTTAATTCATTTTCCACTAACTCCGGAACGTTTTCGACCTCCGGGTAGTAACTGCAGGCTTGAATGACAAAAGACGAACATGTTCTGGAAGCCTGAGAAACGGCTTATTCTGTGTGCGCATTGTTCGAATTTCATATTAAGTATAAAAAAGGAACTTACATTTTATACTGCATAGAGATAATTTTATTATCAACAGAAAAGCCCTATTTGGCTTGATTCAGTTTACAGACTGTGCAACCTTTCTTTCAGTTGCAACTTCCTATTCCTATAGGAAACCATGTCAATTACATGCAGATAGACAACAATTAGTATTAATTTTGACCACCTAGATATAACTGAAAACTATAAATTCAAACAAAGTTAGTACCATTTGATATCTTCCATATATATTAAAATCAGTAGAATTACAGTACCATCTGCCATTACAATCTATTTTGTACATTGTATAAATTATTTACAATGAACGAAATGACTGACTTTGTTAATAAAAGATCTTTTCATTAAAATGTTGCTGTACATTATATGCGATTTAAATTAATCAGGTTATTTCAATAACAGCCTCTTATCTTAAGATGACCTTTATACAATAAGTTGCCATTTTGCGCATACTTAAATTAACGTAAGTTTCGCACTAACACTATTTCGTCTTAGAATCATGTTGTCAATACATTTAACATCACGAACCATTTCAAAACTAAAAATTGTAATTTTTGACCTTCAGAAAATATTAACGTATACAATTATGGTCTTGTGAGGCATTGGATATGATGTGATATCCAAGATGGTTATATTGGCCGTGGCGATAGCCAAGATCAATATTGATATAGTCTGGTGAACATCTCATCATATTCAATGTCGCACGAGTTCATAAATGTTTTATTATATGTCTAATGCTTATTTAATGCCAAAAAAGCAAGCTTTTAATATTTCATTAATACAATAAATAAAATTGCACGGGATTACATTATTTTACTGACGTTTCCAGCGTTTTGATTCCGGCACCTTTTTACAACGTTCTATTCAGTGCAATACGTTAAGATGGGTGAAAGTCAAAACAATGTCTGTTCAAAATATAGAAATAATATTTACTGGGGAAAACTCAAAAATCATGAAATATGTATTATATTTTGCTTCATTGATCGTCCTCTAGACCACTGAAATATTGTTTATTTACAGATCACATAATAATTGATTTTATATCATTTAAATGGTTTTACAGTATAAGTATTGGAAAACACATAAAATTGAGATGCATAGATCTTTGAACAATGTTATTTTTTATCTTAATAATATTTTGATGGGAGACGATACCTGTAGATAATGACTAGACATCTTGCAACGAATGAAAAACACTGGTATAGGCCCCGTTAGCTCACTGGTAAGAACATTCACCTCCAAAACTTTATGTGTCATTGGGCAAAAACAATGATGTCACACAATCCTAAGTCCACCAAGCTGTAAATGGAAGCAGCCATGAAAAACATACTGCCTCTTTCACACGAGCGTGATGACATCTTGAATTATTATCTGTGAGCGATTTGATTAGCTTGTAATCAGACTAAAAAAATGTATAAAACGAATAAGATCATTTTTTATCTTATAGACATCTTTTCGTTGCAAAAGGCACACATTTTATACAACTTACTAAAGATTAATTAAAATAAATCTTCCTTTGAATCATAGAATTAACACAATTTTGATAACGGTATATACAATGACAAAATTATCTGTTCAAGAGAAACACCAGTCTTCTATAAGGGGAAATATCTCTGTAAGTAAATGGAAATGTATCTTGAAAATTAACTGCCCAAAATTTAAGTGTAGATTGTAATTGCAGACTACCTATTATGCAAATACACGTTGCATAATTAAGAACAGACAGCATGGATAACTTTCAGGTTACTAATCTGCGTTAGCACTGTCAACGAGCAGCCTGGTCAAACTTTTTTCAAATTTTGAAATATAAATTGCCCCATCAATTATTATTAGCTCGTCTGGTTTTTCGAAAAAATGACGGGCTATTCTTGTCACCTGATTGTCCGCGTCGTCGTCGTCGGCGTCGGCGTTGGTTAAGCTTTGTGTTTAGGTCATTTAATTGGACTCTATCAAAGCTATCACTTTGAAACTTGGAAAACTTGTTCATCTTATACCTTTTTTCACATTGTATGCTTAAGATACTGAATGTGACCTGTTTCTTTGGGGGTAAAAACATGAATTTTGATGGATTTTGGTCAATTTTGAGAATTGGACACGGCTTCTTCATTTTTTGTTAGATTGATTTCAAATTTCACAAATAATTACCGTAATAGATAATGTTCTTCAACATAATCAAATGGGCTTTGAGTGATACATTTGGGGAGGCGGGTGGAATTTTGGTATTTTAGGACTTTGTCATTTTTAGCATATCTGATTTTTTTAAGTTTTCGCTGAAGTCATGTGCATGCAAGCCAACAAATCTATAACTTTGAAACTTGAAACACCTGTTCACTATCAAATGTTCATTAGCATGAAGGAAGAGTTTTACAACTTAGCCAACCCTGTCATGTATTTTGACTGTATTATTGCCCCTTCTTTACTTCGAAAGTTTCACACGCACACTATTTTTGAAACAGTGAACATATTGCTACCAAACTAAGTGTGTAGGACGTATTAACGAATAAAAAAATGTATTTTTAATTGGATTATGCTTTGGGGCACCTGGGGTCATATTCAATATATTTAGTTACAACGCATGATGTTACTTAACATTAAATGAGGAATACATATAAATAAAAAACGTTTATTGTGGATTCTGTTTGGGGCTCATGGGGTAGAAGGAATTTTTCAAAAAATAGAAAAATTGGAAAATACAATATCTCGTCTTTAGCTGCAATTGAATCATTATGACCGACTTAGTGTTGAGTAATCATTTACCTTTTGTTGGAATGTGTTTCTGGGTCAAGGTCAGGGACACTGTTACTAGAAAATGGTAATAAATAAACTGTATAAGGATGATATCAGACGTTCGTCCGGCACTCGTGGCCGGTGTTCTTGTATGAATCTTGTGCTCACATATTTCTATACTATAGATAATTAAATGGCAGCCCTTACCTTGGTAATTAGCATTATATTTAATGTTCAAACACCATATTTATAAACGTTTTTCTAGTACTTGTACATGATAAGAAACTTAATATATGGCCACATATCGGAGTCGCAGTAAGTCAAGTCGGACAGGGTGATTAGTTGTTAAGTAGTTGGAATCAAAACCATCTAATATTGTATTTTTGAAAATGTTATCTTTAAATAAAAGTATAGTAGTATTTCGAACACTGAGCCATGAATATACTTTTTACCTTGTTTTAAATTAATGGTAAAACCGAGGAAAACATAGAATCTAGTAGGGTGACTCTTCTGGCTTTAAAAAATGGGAACCTGGACCCCTTTATAAACAAGCTGAGTCATATATCAAAATGTTCCGTACTTGATTGTAGTTTATGAAACTGCCGGCATAAATTGGCATAAATGGGGGCGTTCCGAAAATCCAAGATGGCGTCCAAGATGGCTGCCAAAACTGAAAGGGCCACGTTTTGTAGTACTGTTGGTCCAGATTTTTTTTAAAGATTGTGTTTTGGTTTTAAACATTGAAATGTATAAATACACACTAAATATACGATTTTATGATGTTTTTTCACGAATTTAGGAAATTTATGAAAAAATTGACAATTTTACCCGTAAGAGTGATCAATTTTTCTGTTTTGAGAGGTATTTTTTTAACAGCAGTTCATTTTTTCACCAATTTGATACACCTATGTGGCAAGAAATAAAATTAGACTTATAGCTTATCAAAAATAATTATATTACAGTAGTAAAAGAGAACAAAATTTGAATGCACATGCATTTAAGAGTGGGTGGGGTAATTTCACATGTAGGTTCTGCTCTATGTATTCATTGTTTATTTGAACATTTCATTTAGTTTAATCTTTCGATATTTTGTACTTCAAATGGATAGTTTCCAGCTTATATGTACTACTTAACAAATTTTAATATGCAGATTACTCACTAGAATCCAAACTGGCTTCCAAA
>JAFMSR010000896.1:0-38776 GCA_022818135.1 Saxidomus purpurata | reverse complement strand
TAAGTGTTATAATACATTCCCTTTAAAAAAGTGATAACACCATTTGGAATAGGTGATATCACCAATTGGAATAATTGATATCAGCTTTTTAAAAGGAAAACATTCCATCAACACCTATGACACCACCTACTATGTATAGTTAGATTATTTATAGTCCCGGCCGTCACTAGAGTGTCTTCTCGGTTGAACCTATCAAGACCCTAGGTGTTGATTAGTTTTAAAAAGGAAAACATTTTATCACCTATTTGAATGGGTTATTACCAAAAGTTAATGGTTGATACCACCTACGACAAATAACCCCTAGGTGATACCACCCAGTCTTTATTTTCATATATTTAGGAGTATGCGGTATAACCTTTCCAAAGAGAAAATATGATATCATCCATTCGAAAAGTGGACATGACCTACATTGTTTTAAGGGAAAATTTCAATTGGAGTGGGTTCTTTACTCTATTCGAAAAAGGTGATAACACCTAGTCCACATGTATTCATAGACGAAAACGGTGATGTCACCATTCTAAATGCTGTTATCAACTACTGCCTTTGAATTATATATTCACCCATTCGAAAATGGGTGCTATCCTTTTTAAGAATATGTGATATCGCAATTTTGAAAAAATATCTTAATAAATCTTAAATAAATACTTGATGCATCCTAAAAAAAAAGATATCACATGGATACTGCCATTGCATACTTCAGTAACTAAAATACTTACCACTGGCGGTCGGTTTTATCTCCATTCGAACTAAAACAACAGGCTGGATAAAATGCGCGTTTTTAATTTCTACGTGGACCGTAAACATATACTAACAGTAAAGTAAATGGTTGTTTCAAATAAATGGGAAATAATAGTGAAGGTCGGTGCGGTGGTCGAGTGGTAAACGCTCTTGACTACCAATCCGGAGGTCCCGTATTCGAATTTCGGTCGGGCAATGACAATTTCAGTAACGCTTTTCTTTATTTCCCAAACGTCACCTAGAGGCACGTAAATATATTTATAGAATGATTGACGAAATTGACCTGGTAACCTAGTTATATTCCAATGTGATCCACACAAACATTCTGACCAATTTTCATGATGATTGGGATGTAAATGTCACCTGTATGTTATTCACAAGGTTGTTAACCTTGTGACCTCAGATGACCCATATTCAAACTTTACCTAATTTTCATTGAGACAGTCATACTGACCAAGTTTATTGAATATCCAATGACATGTGCAACCTTTTTGCATACACAAGGTTTTCAAATGATCTGACCCCGTGACCTAGTATTTGAAATTAGATGATCCATAACATATGTGTCATGGAAAGCGAAAATACTGCTTATTGAAGAAAAGTCACATTTTTACTTTTTTACATTTTCTTACAGAACAATATCTTAGAAATATTACCACAAAAGTTTCAGTTTCATCCACCCATTCTTTTTGGATATTTCATGAATTTCAAAACACCCACTGTTTGTTGCAAATACCTTAATTGTGCTGTCCCTTAGTTAGAAAAAGACGAATAACATTATAAAACAGCACAACTGAAAATACTTGATGATTTTAATTCATGAAAAACACCGAATACCTCAACAAAAACATACTGTATCACGTAAAATGTAACAAATATTTGTCATGCAAAAATGGTAACCATAGCAACCGAATTTGCTAAAACGAATAGAAATTTACTATTTGTTGGAATTTCTGTTGTTTTAATGTTAAGTTTTGTATTTTCTGACCAAAAAAATTTAAACAAATGAAGTATTTTGTCCGAAGACCCATTTTCCCGTGTCGCTGGTCATATTGTTGTTATAAATGAAGTCAACATCTTCAAGATTATGAAAATGCTCTATACCTTCTTATTCAATACAGCTGATGCATTTACTGGAAGAGATGGTTACCATGGTAACCGTAAGTATTAGCTTATTTGAAGATTTTATTACTTGCAGACACGTCTAAAATGGTCGATGGAGATTTTCAAACTCTAATTATTTTAAATAGTGACGGTAAAACAGTGTGAATTTTTGGTATGCTGTTCCTAAACTGTTATAGATAATTCTAAATATGCAAAAGGCCATGCCCCATTTCTAGAAAATGTTGATTTTTCCAAAAACTTTTGATGTTCAAAATTGAATATGGCCAAAAAAGTACATGAAAATTGTAATACTATCTGATTATTTCATAAAAGTTTTATAAAACTTGTTGATTATATAGTAAATGGTGTATAATTTCTGAAAGAAAATATAGTTCTTGTTACTCTGATAGCAAATCTTTACCAAATTATTGAATGATAATGTCATTTTATCGATAATTCCAAAATGGGGGTAGGGTTATTCAAATTCCTATAACTTAGTATTGTCACGGTAAAATTTGTTTTTAAATCCAGGAAATAATACAGATTACATGTAGGCCTATAATGTTTTAAAGTGATGTTTTTGTAAAAAATTACAGTCAAACCCGTCTTAGGCAGCCAGTCAAAAATATATAAAATGTGGCTAATTAAAGTAGGTGTTGGCTATAAAGGTTTATTATATGTGTAAAAAGTCTAAATACGACAAATCAATATTGTATTTTGTTGCTGGTTGCTGCTTAATGAAGTTGACCACTAACACATGTGCAACTGTTTCTGTGTTTTTTAATCATGGAGCAATCTTAGAAAACTAGGGGTAAGAAATCAAAACCTGCTGAAAAAAGAGACATAAATAAACATATTTGATCATATATAATTTCATTTGCTTCTCTGCATCATTACGTAACCATGGTAACAATGAATATTCTGATGACCATTCATGTCGAAAGTTTAAAGTCCAAGAAGCACTTTGAATACATTTCATGCCCTATGAACATGATTTTACAGGTAGAATTATGACAGTGTTCGGTTGTTTTTTTAAATAACATCGATATATACTTTCCTTTCATATCTCACTAAATGCATTTTCAGAACACGTTTCCCATTGTTTGCAATACCATTATAAACCAAAATGCACTATAAGTATAATAGTTTTATGTATTGCAGTACTTTTAATTTAAATATGAAAATCAACGTAAGAAATGATTTGTACAAATCTGGGAGTATTTAGAACATGTAAAGGAGCAACTGCATAGTCGGACATCCGTGGTTGATGATTCCGATACGTTCCATACATAAATCGACAACCATAGGTGTCCGACGATGAACCAACTGCAGACATACCGAAATGTTTTCTTTCATTAATATCAGACCAAGCTAGCCGATAAATTGTGAGAAAAACATGACCGTTTATGACAACCATTACCTTACCGACGAGTTTGTTTTGACAGTGACTTAATATTTCGGCATCATTTGCATTTTCTCAAGGAAAAAAGTATCAAAATATACAGTCAATCGGGCCACCAGAAACCAGAAGCATAATGATTTCTAAGCGCTTATGTAAATAAACAGCAGAAGCATGATGGGTTAAGTTTGCGCATTTGCGTATAAGATATATCTACAGTCTTGCTCAGTTTGCATTTGAAGTGGAAACAGTGAGACTAGCGCATTAGACGCAGAAGAAACAGCAATGAAAAAGTGAACTAACGGTGTAGAAGGTTGTCCGTATTGTTATTAATAACATGCATTTTGTATGAGAACAAATGTTGTCGAAGGAAAGTTTCATCAACATTAAGTACACAAATGTGTAAAATAATCACACAACTGAAATGTTTAAAACTTCATTGAGCATGTCCGGCTATCATTGCTGTGCGTGCGAGGAATGCTTTCTTGCTAGTAGGAATTTTGCATCATGCGTTTGTTGCTTTTGTTTAAATTCTTGGTTTTTTGTTAACATGTTTCAACAGTCGGACTGTAGTAATATTAGCTATTTACGAGCAAGCAGTTTCTAAATTATCTAATTATAGTTCCTTGGTATGTCCAGTGGTAGACAGGACAATTAGATACTCAGATTATGCCTCCTTACTCTATATAAAAATGGTCGGTATCAGTTCTCAAACTTTGTCATGTCTCCCATATTACGGCCCTAAAACTGCGGCTCTCAGACTAAGAGGTTTCGTCCATGAGAGACTATATAACTAGTCAAGAAGCAATTATATAATAATAATTATAAACTTTCCGACTATAAAGCAGTACATTTATTTGTAATTTTTTCTGCCATGTTTTGCAACTTCCGTAAAGTGTTTATTGTGCGGTTTCTTCTGCGGGCCTATTTGCGGAAAGTTATCTATGATATATTTGCAATTTATTGTTTAGGTTGAACATACTCATTCAGATCAATAGTTCAAACATACACATTTACAATCAAAAGAAGAATGTACAGGAAAACAAGCGTTATAAACGCTTATACAAATTCCGTTCCATGGCGGAGTAAAGTAAGTAAAACGTAAGTAACGTTGGGCAAGACATGTAAATTAATAAAGCTGACACAACTAAAGTTAGAACACTAGTTACATCTAACATAATATTGATTGCTATGATATGAAACATGTATATACATACAGCTTAAATGCTGAACTAATTTTTAATACAGGAATTAATACCTTAAGGTAGTACACCCCTAATAAAAACCTCCATTTGAAACGCTTCAATTTTAATGAGCTAGCCTAGGTTGTAAAGCATTACTGAAGCAGTTTTTGACTGAAGATCTTTGTTTTTGTTTTTTTTTTTTTTTTTTTTTTTTTTTTTTTTTTGTTTTCTTATTTTGCACTTTTCTTCATATGTTTATATTGTTCAAAAAAAATTAAGTATTTTTTACGAATTAGTATTAGCTTTTTTGAAAAAAAAAAATTTTTTTTTTTTTTTAGGATTAGTATTAGCTTATTTGAAGATTTTATTACTTGTAGACACGTCTAAAATTGTCGATGGAGATTTTCTAAATCAAATTATTTTAAATAGAGACGGTAAAACATTGTGAATTTTGGCATGCTGGCACTGTTTCCAAAATGTTATAGATAATTTTTAATATACAAAAAAAAGCCAATACAAATAAAAAGGACATCCCCATTTATAGAAAATGTTGATTTTCCTAAAAACTTTGATGTTCCAAAAATTTGAACATCCCCAAAAAATTGAACATAAAAAGTAAATATTTTTAATACTATGTGATTGTTTCATAAAAGTTTTATAAAACTTGTTGATTAAATAGTAAACCTCTGGTGTTTAATTTCTGAACAAAACATAGGTCTTGTTACTCTGATACCAAATATGTACCAAAGTTTTGAATAATAAATGAAATACATGTATTTTCTTATCTCTTGTGTGATGTCATTTTATAGATAATTCCAAAATGTGGGTATGGTTATTCAAATTCCTATAACTTTTTTTTTTTCAAGGTAAAATTCTTTTTAAAATTTGTTTTTAAATCCAGAAAAAAAAAAAAAATTAAAAAAAATTTAGGCTTTTTTTTTTTTTTTTGGTGGCAATTTGGGGTCTACTACCTTAATGTCACACACAGAGGCGCCGAACCATGCAGACAGTGTCGAATCTCCTAGTAATGCAATTTCACTCTAAACACGTATTAAGATAGACTTGTTGGCTTCAAAGGTTGCTCTTTGCCAAGTAGAATATTGTCAAATGTTGGAGGACATGGGAGATATGAAAGATATGAGTTGCAGGCATTTTTAAATATTGGACATGAAATAAAAAATGAGATAGTGTCCCGACCTCGCCACAAGTACATAATGGGGACTGAACTAGAACTCTACGAAGTTAGTCAAAATTAAAAGAACTGCATCCTAATCTTAAATGAGTGTGATAGATTTGGAGTTTTCTGGTCCCAACATTATATAAAGGTGATTATGTGTTTGACTTACAGCGGAGTTCGCTTGAAGTCTGATAAAAAAGATGCACTACGTACCTCGTTTGGAGGTGCATTCCAGTCTCGGATAGTTTGAGGTAGGAAGGATGAGGCGTAAAGCTCAGTTCGGTTGTGAATCATAGGTGTATCTCAAAAGGAACGAAGTGCAAAGCCCTATTGACTTCGTTTGGAAATAAGGTTTGAAAGATTAGATTAAACGATTTGAATTTGAATTTTGTAAATTAAGTAAGACGATGCTTTATTCTCCGTTCAGACAAATATTCCAGATTGAGATCATTCATAAGTCGATCTCTGTTGCATAGTTTCATTGCACTTGATACGACCATTGCTGACTCAACGTACACTACCTCTATATGCATCTCCACGCCTTGGGAACAATTGCCCAAGACAACATCCCCGTACTCTAAGAGCGGTCTGACAAATGTGATGTACAATTTATATAAACTAGAGCGTGATAGAATCAATCTAAGCAAGCGAAGTATACCAATGCGTTGCCATGCCTTATCAAGTACAGATGAGGCGTGAAATGTCCATTTAGTGTCGTCAGAGAGAGTAATACCAAGATATTTGTGATCTACAACCTGGTTCACCGGGACCTGCATCATATAGATATTTGGACGTATGGGCTTGTTACGCTTCGCGATAAAATTATAATTTAGGTGTTTTGCATGATTGAAACTGAAAAGCCAGTTTTGGACCAAGCTGTAATCCGGGATAGATCATTGTTTAAAACAACAGTGGACTGTATAGGATCATCAACTATGATTTTTAGGCTTCTGTCATCAGCAAAAAGTCAAATATTGGCTTGAATTTCTGACAAAATGCCATTGATATAGATGAGGAAGAGAAGAGGACCTAACATCAAACCTTCTGGGATGCCTGGGTTTATTAGAGACCAAGTAAAATATGTGTTAAGATAAGACGAAAACCATGAAAATTGATGTCCCTGAACACCCATTGATTTAAGTTAATAGAGAGGTTATTGGTGCCTCACCGTACCAAAAGCCTTTGAGATGTCGCAATATACTGCTCGGACCTCCTTGCCTTCGTCAAGAGCTTTAACGATATCGTTGTACAGATATATCAACTGATTAGTTGTCGAGTATCCTTTGATGATACCTGGTTGAAGAGGTTTCGTCAATAGGTTGTTGGAAACAATATGATTATATAAATACTTGTGTATACAAAGCTCCATAAGTTCTCCAGATACAGCTGAGAACAGAGATTGGTCGATGGTTTGAAGGTTTTAAGGGATCCGATTGTTTGCAGACAGGAGTGACATTAGCAAACTTCAATTGGTTCGGGAAGTCTGAATTCTCAAAAGGATTGTTAAAGAACATAAAGAGTGGATCAGCCAATTTGTTAAGCCTTCTTTTATTAAATTCGGACTGACCATAGTTGGTCTACATACCTAAGTATCGATGAGGGTAATAGCGTCCTTGGCATCTTGTACTAAAATAATGCTCTAGATAGGGAGGGTCTTTGGGTAGCCATACGTTTAGGAAGTGTATGATATCGTTAAAAGTAGACGGTGTACAGAAAAGGGTGTTAAGCAGCTCGGCCTTGTCCTTGTCTGAGCTAGCTTCGATTTCGTTATCGAAACGAGTTTGTATCGTTGATACTTTTTGTCGGTTTGTTAGTTACTTTACTTACTTTAACCATTGTTTTTTACTCATGTTATCTGTAATAATTTTATATATTATGTTGCCATACAATTCTTACTTTGCTTTTCGAATAAGTTCTGTAGTTTCACTTCGGATTTTTCTAAAATTAGACCATGAATTACTGTCATTTGAACGTTCTTGCGTTTACGGATCATTTTGCGTACTTCTATTGTCATCCAAGGGACTTAAACTGGTCTTATTGTTCAAGTTGTATTTGACGTTCTTGTTAATGCAGCAGTAAATATAGAGTCTGAAATTGTGTTTGCCACATTTAATTGGATTGTCGTCATCAGTTATTGAGTTCCAGTTGACAGAACTTAGAATATTTCTATATTGGAATAGAATCCCTGTTCGTACAGCCATATCTTGTGATAGCAGCTAGGTTACTTACGTTTAGCAGATTTTAGGACACAAACAGTTGGGCAACGGAATTATTTTAGATCTGAAATGAAAGGATCAGCCAAAAAGTTTGACAGAACCTGATTACACTTTTTGATAATCATAAGGTAAATTTAAGAATTTGAATGTTCAATAAAACATGTTAGTGTATTTATAAGGTGTTCAGCATTGTATGATGCAATAGGGAGATTCATTTTGTTCGAAGGTGAGGCAATGGTATTAATGTTGAAATATCCAGTTACAAGAATATTGTCATATTGTGAGTTAAAAGCTAGAATAAGATTGTGTTCCATGTTAAGCCACTGAGTAATATTAGAATATGGTAGACGATAGATGCCAGTAAGTAATAGTTTCCGTTGGTTAACATATATTTCAACCAAGAGCGCTTCTAGTCCATCTCCGGAGAGATCAGGACACTCCTTTTCATAGAGAGCTTCTCGGACATAAATTGCAACGCATCCACCAGTTTGATTCCGTGCTTACGTTGAGTCAGGTTTCAGTGAAAACTAACATGTCTGCGCTTCAATCGCCAATATATCAAGCATAGGCTTTAAACTCTGTATGATCAAGTGTATGATGCTAAAATCACTACATGTATCTATCTGTTAGAATTGCAAAAGATCCTAATTCTGAGTTTGACATGTTGAAATTTTGCGAAGGACCTGGATTCCGTCCAACGTCACCAGATCTGCTTATCTTCAAAGAAAAATATGAAGTGTGTGTAATACTCTTGAAGCATGTGTCAAGAGGGTAGGCGTCTTAGCAGCGACACGTAGCATACAACTTCATAAAGGCGGGCAGAGTAGTCTTAGAAGTGTAATGACGCCATAGGAGAAGTGATACGACAAAGAGATATATCGACATACAAGAGCCGGGCATGACTGTGGACACTGTGTGTGACATAACAGTAACTTGTTATCGAAATGAGAATAATCATATAGTAATAATAAAACGAGAAAGTTGTTTTCATTATCATGCTAGGTGGTATGTGTGGGCATATACTAGTATGTGTTAGCATGCGCTCTTGTTTAAGCGGACATGTGTTTAAATTAATTAATTAATCCATAATAAAGATATAATATGTAATGGTGAAGAGAAGGTCGCAAATGAGTTTTGCAACTTATTATTTGGAGTTGTACGGGTAACATACATATACAATATCATTGAGACTAATCTTATATGACCTGTTTAATGTGTTGATTGTAATCGGCAACTTCAAGCATATTTAATTTTTACTGCAGGCGTCGTACAGCACCCGGAATCGCATTGAATACAAGGCTATTTTGTACATTAAAACTAATATCATAACTATTCATGACTTAAAAAAAAAAACATTTAAACATCGTAATTCACTGGTCCAAACACTTTCCATATGCTACAAATACATGATCTGGTGATAGTTTTATTAGGCCCGCACAATACCCGCAGCATAAACTGGTCCATCGAGCATTTTTGATTGGCTGCACGATTTCCGATCCAGTTTCACGTTTAGAGTCACCCTGGTTGGCTTCATGAATTTAATCAAACGGGAAACGAGAACCGTTCACGGTGCGTGTATCGTGAATCGGTTATTAAGATCTCGCAGAAGTAAAACGCTGGCGGTACTATATTTCACTAATTTAAACTTCAGGATAAATTCGATATATACGTTGATTGTTAAACAGCATGCTTTGTGAAAAAAATGATAGATAAATTGGTATTACGTTTTTAAACATTGACTATAAAATTGCTACAAAAGCAGTCGCAAATAGAATAAAAAAGGTTTTACCAAAGATTATACATCATTCGCAAACAGGTTTTATGAAAAATCGTTATATAGGTGAAAATATAAGGTTGATTTATGACATACTAGATCATCTAAATGAACACAATTTACCAGGGTTGTTATTTTTTGCAGATTTTGAAAAGGCATTTGATAGCCTAGATCATAGCTTTCTGTATAAAACTCTAAGGTATTTCAATTTCGGAGAATCTCTTATCAAGTGGATAAAAACCTTTTACAATGATATGCAAACTACTGTGTCTAATAATGGTTTTATATCAGATTTCTTTCAAGTTGAAAAGGGTGTACGTCAAGGATGTCCACTTTCGCCTTATCTGTTCATTATTGCGATTGAAGTTTTATCAATAGCTATAGACCGAAATAAAGAAATAGTTGGTGTCAACTTTTATAATACAGAAGTAAAAAAATCACTATTTGCTGATGATGCCACATTCGTATTAAATGGTACAAAATCTTCTTTTGAAAATCTTATTAATACAATTGAAAAGTATGGAAGCATTTCAGGTCTCAAATTGAATGTAAACAAATAGTAGTACTACGAGTCGGGTCTCTTCAAAAGGACAACATAGTTTATTGTAAAGACAAAAGGTTTAACTGGACATCAGAAAAAGCTTCAACGCTTGGTATTGTCTTCGAAAATGATAAAAAGAAAGTTCTTACTTCAAATTTAAATTCAAGAATATCAGAAGCTACATCAGCTCTGAAAAGCTGGCAAAAAACATAATTTATCATTACTTGGAAAAATAACAGTTTTAAAACCTTTTATTTTTCCAAAATTGCTGTATCCACTGACCGTTCTTCATGACCCTCCTGAAAATACTATAAATGAAATAAATAGACTATTTTATCAATTTCTGTGGGATAATAAACCAGATAAAATATCACGGAAAATAATTAGACTGGAAATTGATAAAGGGGGGTTAAATATGATTGATTTTAAAGCAAAATTAAATACAATAAAATGCAGCTGGGTGTACAGAATATTTGATGAAACTAACAAAGGCTACTGGAAAAACTGTTATAGACATGAACTTGAAAAATGGGGTGGTAAACTGGTATTCGAGTCTAATCTTCAAGAAAAAAACGTCGATAAAATGTTCAAAAAATAAATTTCTTAATGACATAGTTACCAGCTGGACAAGAATTAATTTTAGCACAAAAATAGATAACAGACCAAAAGAAATACTTTGGGTTAACTCTAATATTAAATTGAGCAATAAAACAATATTTAATAGAGAGCTATATATGAGAGGTATTAAATTTGTAGAACATATTTATAACTTTCGACATAAACGTTTTTATATTTTTTTTGAATTAAAACAACTATTTGATATATCTTACTATTGCTTTTTAAGCTATAGCAGTTTAATCACCAGTATTCCCGAAATATGGAAAAGAAGGTTAAGAAATATAAACGTAAATGAAGTAGAAGATAAAAAGTGTTTTATAAATAAACTATTGGAACTAAGGAAAAATAACAAAACTTTGTATAAGAAGTATATAGAAAACTATTACAACAATGGGCAGCAACCTGAAAACAAAGCACAACAAAAGTGGAATAACCAGTTTACCGAGCTTGATTGGGAAGCAATATATAAAATACCCTTTATTTGTGCAATAGACTCAAAATTAAGAATATTTCAGTATAAATATTTAATGAACATAATTGCAACAAATAAGTATTTATATACATGTAACATTCAAACATCAGCATTATGTGATTTTTGTTGTAGGTGTAATGAATCGGTCATCCATCTTTTCTGGGAATGTAATGTTATTCAACATTTCTGGTCAGAAGTAAACAAGTTCTTTCAAAGAAATAATATCGACATAACTTTGTCCTTTAGAGTAATATCCTTAGGGTTAACTAACAACAACGTAAAAATAATGCTTTTAACTTTTTAATTATAGTGTGTAAATATTACATATACAAGTGTAAATTAGAAAAATCTATCCCCAATTGGGTAAATTTCAGTTACTTCCTAAAGGTTAGAAAAGACATTGAATACCAGGTAGCACTTATGAAAAACAAAGTTAACCATCCATGTATCCACAAATCGCTTCTCGCTCTTTCTTTTTCTTCTTCTCTCTCTCTCTCTCTCTCTCTCTCTCTCTCTCTCTCTCTCTCTCCTCTCACTTCTTCTACCATTTTCAAATGACTTAACCATTGTATACCTAGTGATTTGTTAGCAAGAGTAAAAAAAAATCTATGAAATGCATAATGCAATATGAAAGTACTTTATCTGTATGTACCTTTAAATTGATGTATAAGGTTATACAATGGAAATAAATGACAAAAAAAAAATTGGTATTACGTTTTTAATAACAGGATTTTATCTCAGGCAATACCAATTTTTGTACAGTTTGAACTGAGAATAGGATTAACAGTACTGTAAAAATTGTACATTGAATGTTTCAAACTGAAAAGTTAACGTGAATGAAAAATAATTTGCTACAAACACACTTGGCAAAAGAAAATGTGTAGAAAAGGGAAACATAATACACTCAATTGTAGCAGTCTGTTTTTAATTCTTATGACAACAATTGTTATCGCTACAGTGCTAACATGTTTTCATCAACCAAATTATGATTCAGACCGCGAAGTTAACTACGCCATACAAAGACCTTAGGATTACAAGGTACTTATGTCTGATCTGACCAAAGCTAAAGTTGCACCAGACGACGTAAAACTGATCAAACTTTTGAGAGACTATTATATACAACCTCCTGCTACAGTTCCATACAACCTTTCCATACCGAAAAGGCAAAATCCATCACCAGGTCAGACTCCAGTTTGTGGACAATTTGCTAAACAATAAGGTAAGTGAATGGTTTTCGATAAAAAAAAACAATAAGGAATCATTCCATGATATAAGTATTTATGAGGGATCTTTAAATTTCCATAAATGTGCAAAGTCTAAGCATGTAATCATTTTAGCAAACATTAACTACAATCTGAAACAAGAGTTATAGTTGTACCCGTAAGTTCAATGATTCTGTTCTAAAGCAAATAACCTATTTTCTCTCCGCCTCTAAAGCTCTTTACTTTATAACTCACGTTCCTTACATCTAACTCTCTTCATTATACAAAACACCCTGTATTTCCAAATACATGTACCAAAATTTTAATATATGTTTGATAAAGATATGTTGAGAATATTCAAAGATTCCCTAATGTTTACCAATCCAATTGAAAAAGACTCACGAATGCATGTAAAGTTAATATACATGCTGATTCCATAGTGTATTTGTGACTGATTCAATATGAACATTTGAGTCTTCTTTGCAGCTGTGTGTGAGTGATTGATATTTGCTGTCCGTTCTAATGTCCCTGGTATTGACTACCAGGTGTGAATTGCTTGAATTTGTAGTGTCATAAATGTGCTAAATCTGTATATATTGATACTTAGACTGAACAACACTTTGACTATGCCATCAGTTCACCATATGTTACATTGATCCATTTCTTTGTTTCGTTTTAGCTAATTTCTTTGACATCGGTTGTAGAATTAGATTGTGGTTTTATTTTACATGACACTGAAGTGCTGTTTTGTAGAAAATCAATCTTTACTAAGTTTATTCGTAATTACTTTACATCAATTACTTACTTATATTTTTCTGACTGCTTTCTGAAAGTCGGACAAGTACTTGTTATAGAAATGATTGCTGGGTCCCGTTCAATTTCCTTCAAAAAAAATTAAAAGATGCTTTCTTAATTTGCAACTGCTGCAGTTTGAGCTTCAAAAGACAGGTGTGTTTAAACGCAAACGCGACGGCACAAAAACATCCAGCTCTTTACTACTAAATTCAGAGCTTCGCATCATTTTTGTCTATTGTAAATGAAAATCCGAAGCTTATATTTCGTTGTAGTGAACCAGTGTTCTTATCTGTAAACTAATTATTTATTTTTTCAATTTAAAGTGATATTTTATCCTTCAAGAGTCTCAAATTATTGTGTAACATTACATACACTGTGGCAATTGCTTACGGACGCAATTATATGCCTTAATATCACTTGGTGCAAAAGTACAGTATTCTAACGTTTTAAACACACTACCCTTCCGCTATGTAAATCTAACGTTAGTCCTAGCAGGGTGCTACTAAGGTTTTGTTTCGATATTGGTAGCCCTCTGGCGGGGTAGCCTAGTGTTTGTTTCTTATTTGCCTATTTAAGTTTAGAAATCACTACTATATATATAACCATGTAGTCCTGTACAACTGCTTACTGCAGTACTATCTATAAGGTCCAACTTTGATGTTGTAGGGACTGCCCTGCCGTCATACCTGTTGGCATCTTGTAGACCTAAATTGTAGGGGAAGAGCTAAGTTCTGTCGAAATTCATGTACCGGGTGATTGTGTCCATTACAATCAATTAATTGGCGAAACTGCACAGAAAAAAGCAAAGAAATACCTTGATACGGTCACAGTAAATGATGCCGACCTCCAATACAATAAAATTAATGATAGTAAAGGCAATTACTTGAAACCTGAAACTGAGTCTGAAGTCAAACCAGGACTAAGTATAGAATTGAACTGTAGAGGGGGAAGGAGAACTAGTGAAGGTGTAGAGGAGATTAGACGTAGATTAAGTACAATATCAGACACAGACAAAGAACTAGTTCTAGCCTGATTTCTTACTTGTGACATTATAAAAAAAGAAGGCAATTTATCGTCGCTTCAACAATACAGAAGACCTCATTTCCACTATAAAACCTGAACTTCTAAAACTAGTTTCAATTCAGAAAAAAATCACATAGATATAGGTATACTCGAAATCCCACCTATCTTCACGCGAATTTGGAACAGAACTAGAAACTTCACTGGTTGGCAAACTATAGATGATGGTCCCTTGCATAACCAAATTACAATAGTTAATGACTTGGTAGACGAAATAAACCAACAATTGGGCTATAAGTCCCAACAATTTTATCAGGATTTATCAGGATTTTGTAAAGACTAGACGGGATAGGAGAAGAGGCTCACGGTTGGGGAGTAGAACTAGGCTTGACCCAAACATTCAAGTAGATGGGGTACACCCTGACAGCATAATAGCTAAGTAAAATGGCTTAGGAGGGTAATAGCAAATCAACATTCATAAAGGTCTGATGTTGTAGGGACTGACATGCCATCAAATACAAAGAAAAGAAAAAAGCACAACAATATCCAATAGTGCAGTGATCTTAAGGAGAAAGCAAATACTAATTGGGAATACCCAGTATATGAATAGGTTTATGAGAGCCAAATACAAGTATTAAGGAACACTGATTGGATGTGATGTTGTATTGAACGCCAAATTGTCATAGGTAAACAAATTCAGTTTATTGAAGACTATATATACATGGTGATACAACTTATGGTACAAGTGTATGAGGTTGTATAGAAGTAGAAACACTGATTAGAAGTGATGTTGTAGAGACTGCCCTGCCGTCAAGTTAAATAAATTTGAATGCATTGAAAACTTTACATACAAGGTTCTACATGTACAACTTATATTATAAAATAGTTGTTCATTTCATAGCTAGAAATGTATTCACAAGTACTCCAAAGCGCCCTGTGTTGGGACGACAAAACATACGAGATATCGATAGGAAAAGAAATTTGGAAGAGAGTCCACCTGAGGATGGAAATAAATGCAGTAGATGTTGTGTGAGTGTAAAAGAAGGGGAGAAAGTAAGATGTAATGGCTGTAGACTCTGCTTCTGTAGAACTTGTACTGGCTTATCTGCACAGGCATTTAATCTTGTATTAAGTGAAGAACTCGAAGATTACAAGTGGCACTGCAAAAGCTGTAAAACAACTATTCCAACTTTAACCCAAACCAACGAAACTTTACAACAACTAAATGAAAAACAAGAATTAAAGCTAACATCTTTGGAGAAAGGCATGCAAAATTTAGAACTGAAAACTGAAAATCAAATCAAAACAAGAATAGAAAAGGTAAAAGAAGAAGTAACAGACGATGTCAAGGAAGACCTGAAAGAATTAGTGGATATCAGATGCAAAGAACTGGAAGATAGGAGAAGAAGAGAAATTAACATTGTCGTTTTTAACCTGATTGGAGGTACCAATGCACAAGGGTTATTAAACAAAAGCTTCGATGAAAACAACATTAACAAAATTGCCGAAAAACATTGATATTCCAAATCTACTAATATAAACCCTTTATAGATTAGGCAAAAACGAACAGACATCGAATCAAATCCAATACCTCTCAAAATTATTTTAAAGGAAAAAAAAACAAAAGAAAACAACTGTTGGAAAACGCAAAGAAGATGAAGGACTGTGTCGAAGATAAAGTCAAAAATATCATCATTATAAAGGACATGACAATGGAACAAAGGGATGAAAGGAAAGGCAAAAGAAAGAAAAAAATAGCTACACGTTCAGATAAAGCACACCAATAAGATATAGAAGGTATAAACCAGCCAATTGAAGTAGATGGAACAATACTCAGTCAAGAAACCAACTTGGGCTACCTGAACGAAACTGAACAGACAATTCTTTATGGGGCAGAATCTTGGCCATACTCATCGACAGCAGGGGCAAGGGATACAAGATCTCCTGATATGCGACGTGAATAATTTGTGTTTTAACCCGGTATATACGGGGAACGTCTTAAATAAAGTTAATGTTTTAAATGATGGGAATAAACATAGTTTTAATAGTTATTCTTGTTTTTATAATGTGGATAAACTAAAGGTTATCTATACCAATGCTGATGTGCTGACGAAAGTCAAAATATTAGAACTCCGAGCGGTTGTAGAAAGCCATGATCCTCACATGATTGCGGTGACAGATATTTCCAAAGAATAGGGATATAGGAATTATCATAGAAATGTACTCTATAGATAATTATGACATTCACTTAGCGGACAATGAACAAGGCAGAGGATTGGCGTTATACATAAGGAAGGACCTCAAAGCATGTAAAGTTGATTTTCATTCGGAGTTCAAGGAATCGGTGTGGTGTGAGATACATTTAAAAAAAAAGATAAATTATTAATTGGATGTATATATAGAAGCCCGAATAGTGCTGTACTAAATGTTCAATTAATGTTGGATTTTCTTAATAGTGTACAGAGTATAAGTTATTCCCGTCTCTTAACTGTTGGTGATTTCAACTTTCCTGATGAACTTTCCTTTCACATTAGGGCTACATTTGTTGAAGGAATCCAAGACCTATTCTTATTCCAACATGTTAGACAACCGACTAGGTACATATATTAACAACAACCTTCCAGACTAGATCTTATCTTCAATCGAACGAACAATTTATACCAATAAGTGTAACGTGAAATTCCAGAGACAGAGAAATCCATTTGTAGATAGACAAGTTTTGGATGCCATCTGCATCAAAAGAAAATTTTGGAATAAATATCAGAATTGCAAGAACCACTTAACTTAAAGTATATACAAAGAAGCAAGGAACAGAGCAAATTATGAACTGAGAAGGTCTAGAAATAAATATTAGAAAACTGTTGCATTAATCCAAAATAGTAAAGGATTCTGGAAGTTTGTTAGAAACAACACCAAGACAACAGTGTCCACGAGTAACATTATCAAAAATGAAGGAAGCATGACAGCAACGGATAATGAGATAGCAGAGACCCTCAACAGCCACTTTGTAAGCGTATTTACCAACGAAGATAAGAAGGAAATACCTATCTTTAATTTTAATCGAACAGTTGACCCTATCAACAATATCAACATCACTGAAGAACTATTTGGGAAGATTTTACAAAACATTAACCCCTCAAAATCTCCAGGACCAGACAACATACACCCTAGGTTACTAAAGGAATGCCAAAAGGCAATTACCAAACCGCTCCATCTCATTTTCAATAAATCACTACAAGAAGGGAAATTACCTATCTGCTGGAAAGAAGCTAATGTAACTGCAATATTCAAAACTGGTGACCGTAATAAGGCAGAGAATTACAGACCAATTAGTATAACACCAATCTGTTGTGGACTTTTTGAAAAAAATGTTAGAAATGCCTTAGTGTACCATCTAGAAAGTAATAATTTGTTATCTAAGAAACAACATGGATTCAGAACAGGTTACTCTTGCACATCTCAGCTTATCGAGTGTGAAGAAGACTGGTCAAAGACTACTGATGAGGGTAAACATGTAGATCTGGTGTATTTGGACTTTAGGGCAGCTTTTGACAAGGTTCCCCACGAGCGTTTAATAAAAAAGGTATGGGGATATGGAATACAGTGACAAATTTATGAGTGGATCGAAGTTTTTTTACATTATCGCAAACAAAGGGAAATGGTGAATGGAGAAACATCTAAATGGCTCCCAGTTGTCAGTGGTGGACCTCAGGGTAGTGTACTAAGACCTGTCCTTTTTCTGGTCCACATCAATGATATACCTGAGGCTATGACATGTGCTGTGAGCCTTTTCGCCGATGACACTAAGCTTTACAAAACCATTAATAACAATAAAGACATCAAGTCGTTGCAAGAAAACATTGATAGAGCCACAGAATAGTCTAATAGATGGCAACTTGCCTTCAACACAAAAAAGTGCAAATTCATGACAACTGGTAATTATCCAGGGGAAAAAATAGTTCATGAAAAATAAGGAGGGAAACCAGTCAGAAATTCAACAAGTACAAACTGAAAAAGATTTAGGTGTTAATTTGGATCTCAAACTTACTTTTGATAACCACGTAAATATAAAAGTGAAATTAGCATACAGAAATCTAGGGCTAATAATGAAGACCTTTAACTATATGTCAGAAGATATGTTTTTGGTTTTATATATGTGTTAAGCCTCATCTAGAGCATGCTGTACCGGTGTGGTCTCCTAGGTTCAAAAAAGAACAGAAAGCTTTAGAAAATGTTCAGAGAAGAGCAACCAGAATAGTGAAAGGACTGTCAAATCTAAGTTACCCTAAGAGAATGAAAAGTTTAGGTATCCCAAGTCTTGAATATAGGAGGCACAGAGCGGACATGGTTGAAACGTACATAATCATGCAGGGTCATGTTAGGATAGACAGAAATAGGCTCTTCCCCGCTCCCACAAGTAGATCCCAGCACCTTCGTAGCAATTCGCACAAAATAAAAAAGTGAGGTCACGGACTGAACTAAGGCGGGCTACCTTTAGTCAGAGGGTGGTTGATAACTGGTACAAATTCCCAGAAGAAGTAATAACCGCACCCTCAATTAACGCCTTTAAAAACAGACTAAACAAGAAGTGCAGGGGGGTCCAGATAAATTTTATCCAAGCTGCTTAGCTTTGCAAAATGACCATAAGATGGATATTGAGAGAAATACTGACTTTTTTATCATTGTTTTAAAAAGTAGATTTTTTTGTGTTTTTAATTTTCATTATGACATGTAGATGTATATAAAAAGAAATGTTTAATTAAATTAAAAACAAATGTCTTGCGCACAACCTAATCAATTTAGATTAGGGAAAACAATATTCAAAATTGCCTAAGAAACTTTAATGTTTATATTGGTTTTAACCATATCTGGCAAAAAAACTATATGAACTATATGAATAAAGACTCGAAAATTCTAACAAATGATTCATGATATAAGCCTAAATATAAACTCTCATTCCAGCGGAACGGTTTTTTCGTGGAATGCGGGGCTTTTGATGGAGAGACGCTTTCAAACAGTTTGTTCCTCGAACGATTTCGAAACTGGACTGGTATACTTATTGAACCTATTCCTGCCTTGTTTGAAATATTAAGAAGGAAAAATAGGAAAGCCTATACAGTCAAGAAGCCTAAAAATTATCAGGGTTTTTATAATCCTTCAAAAAGTAAACAACTGCGTTCATTCTAAAATACAACGTTTAGTACGGAGAATATGAGAAAAATTATAACGAAGTATTTGACACTACGATATGCATGTTCTCTGTAATATATATGCCACATTTTACGTATATTTTCAGGAAGTATTTTTTGTAAGGGGACCAGGATACTCTGGAAATATAGTCAAACCGTCTAGCAAAAGAGAATACGATACAGGACACTATGAACAAGTGCAATGCGTTCCATTGTATTCAGCTTTGCTTGCGTTGAACCAACGTCACGTAGACTATTTCAGCTTGGACATAGAGGGGGCAGAACTAGGTGTGCTTGAGACCTTACCATGGGATAAAATTCATATTGAAACGTTTTCTATAGAGCACAATAAGTGCCATGGGGGAAAACCAAATCTAAAAGCCTATATGAGAGATAAGGGCTATGATTTTATGACCGAAACTAAAATGAACGGTGCCCCTGACTTAATATTTCAGAAAAAAGGAGTACAGCAAGAGAGTAGAAGAAAGGAGGTGTCATTTTAATTTTTGTTTTCTACGAATATCGTTTGTAGTATATTGTTAAAGTTGCACGACAAATGATACGATATGATACACGATATACGATTGGAAAAAAATATACGGTGAGCGCAAAAAACATAATACGCTAGTTACACGCACGTTATACGTAAGATATACGCAACTTCTGACAAGTGTTACATTTCGGCTACTGTAAAATACTGATGACAGGTTTGTCTTTGGCGTACACATTTAAATAAGTATTTCCTTTAACTGATTGAAAAGATAAATTTCAAAAGAAACACATCGCCTAAGTATGTCATAGATTTACTACGTACATCAAGCAATAATCTCTCTATATGCTCTTCCCCGAAAATGTTACTATTTCAGATAAGAATCGTTGTTATTTTCAAGGTATTTAAAGGAAAGTTGTAAAGTGTCTATTATAACAACCGTGTGATCAGTTCGCTACGGTAATATACTGTATCCGAATATAAAACAACTAAATATTCTAGGCATGTGGTCTAGAATGCGCTTTAGGTAGGAAATAGTTTCAGGACATAGAAAACATGGACCTGTGTATACATGTGAAACGATGATCTAAAAGCCTTGCAGTTTTTCTTCTTCGTTTAGATTGTTTATAGTTCCGGCCGACCATAAGATTCCTCCCCGGGTGCACTTGACAGGCGCAGCATAAAGAGACAAGCGATGCCAGCATTAGTGGATGCCTACTGAAGTAATTATAGGGAGGACAGCCTTTTGGGTCCAACTTCGATTTGCGCCCAGACGTACCAAATGACGGGCGGATCCTCGATCATGCCGCCAAAGAGCTAGCCCAACAGCGAGGCTACTAGCAGTGGCCTTAATCACTACACTCCCAAAAATTGTCAGGAGCCTGACATGATATATACATCATGACAATTTCAAGCCTGTTTCCGCTCCACTGCAGTACCAAATTATCGTCGTTGCCGTTAAGGTAATGCCTGAAATAAAACCCATTGGGTCCTTACGGATTTTGCGCCAAGTCCTACCGAGTGACAGTCGGATATTCTATTACGTCACAAAAGAACAAGCCTCACAGTGAGGCTGTTATAAGTTACCTTAGTTACTATACCACTAAGTATTATCATTGCCAATAATGAATAATAAGATACTTGTTGTGTTGTTATACAATTCTTTTTTGAAAGACTTGCATTTGGTAAGGACTTTTCTGATGCCAATTTAGTATTAAGATAGTTTATTTGTGATCTGTAGGCCACCGGCCCATACACAACTTATGTACATGTACATAGTAGTAACATACATTGAAATATGTAAATACAAACAAAACATCATGATCCCGTGTTTACATTCAGATAACGTTTACAACCATATATATGAACACTTTCACAACACCCTGTCTCATTTAATCTCAATATTGGTGAGCCATATATCATTATAGGGATGACTTTGAATAAAATATTTTGAAAAACATTTCATACGGTATTTCTTGAAGATTTGCAAATGATTTGAAAAGTTGATTAAAAACCTTTTCAGCTTTGACACATTTTAGACAATCGATTTGTAAAATGTACACATACATAGGTAAATGAATTAACAACCTCAACATTGTGTTCACAATATTTTCATTTTCATACAGCGCCACCTTTTTTGAAAACTACAATTTTAGTCTTTGCTACATTAACCGATAGTTTATATCTGCTACAGAAACAGAATCTTAAACTTTACGTTGCATTTGTTATCGAACTACCGTATCAGCAAAAAGTGCTACATCGTCCGCAAACATTAGCAGAAATATTTCAGTACAATCAGAAAGAGTTGAATATCTCTAAAATCATTATTGCAAATTAAATCATTCAACTCGTTTATGAAGAAAGAAAACAGTATAGGGTTCAAACTACATCACTGACGTAATCCGATTGGACACCGATTGGACAACAGAATGTGTCTGTATGTCCATACTTTGTTTTAACAACACCTTTTTCTGTGTTATAAATTGCTAGAATAGAACTTTACAGTTTTCCTTTCAAACACTGTTTCTCTAGAAAATTATACATAATAGTCCGATTGACAGAATCAAAAGCTTTCTGAAAATCTACAAAGGCAACATATATTGGCATTTTTTTCCTAGACAAGTATTTGTTAATCATTGCGTTAAGAATAAAAGCATTATCTATTGATGAATAACCAGCTTGAAAACCGGCTTGAGATTCAGCCTCTTTGTTATAAGCCTCGGTGAAAACAGTAACCCGTTTTGTAATGACAGAAATATATATTTTACTAAGAGTATCCAGTATAAATATTCCTCTATAGTTATCCGGTACATTCACACTCCCTTTTTATGTAGAGGAACAATAAAAGATAAAGTCTATACATCTGGAAATTCACCACTATAAAATAATCTATTAAATAATCTATTCATGAATGGTAACAAAAAATCCGAACCATTTGTTATAGGAGAATTGAAAAATACTGCCGATATAATCTAAATAATCGTATGTGACAGTGCCATCATACTTTTATTGCTCTCATCGGATGCATTGCCAACATCACTTGATGCACATACTTTGCTAAAGTGTTCAAACCAAACGTGTGGTGTAATTGTAGGTTCAGATTTAGGCGGACAAGTCAATCTTTTATTTCGCCCCAAAAATATTTAGAGTTTCGTATCGAAGAATCTAAATTGTGCACATATGATTTATCAAACCGTTTCCTTTTTAGTTTACAAGTATGCTTATACGTTTGTGTTTCGTTCAAGATACTGATTAAAGCTACAGTGGCGCTCACGTTTTTGTTCCGTTTTTCGGCAGGAAAACGCGAGCAGCGCCCGTTTTTCGCCCGTTTACCGAACGGGGCGTTCCTGCGTTTTTTCCCGTTTTTACACGTTTTTTTTTACAGGGGTATCACATGCGCATGCGTGAAAAGCGAGTTCCTCCGTTTTTCGCCGTTTTTTCCGGGGTAGCAAATGCGCATGCGCCACATGTGTTTTCTTCACTGTTTTACTTTTTTGTAAAATTATGCCTATCCGTACAAACTATTAAAAATCGCGAGTATAATTATAGATGTTAAGTTTATAATGTGGTCAGATTAAGATTGTTTTTTTTTTTTTTTTTCTTATTTTCTAAAACAAAGTATAACTACCACCAGCCTGTTAGATCATTACTTCCACGTTTTCGTCATAACATAAAATAAGCGGGTACATATCCCACAAGATGGAGAGCGAAGGGAAGGCCTTGTGATAGATAGAAATAATTTAGCACCTCCACTGTCCCTATTATGTTACTATGAAAAATCTATAACCAGTAGATATACATCTAATTAAATTAAACCTGCTCGATCGTATGATTTCAGTTATCAAAATAAAACTATAACATCGGCAGTTGAGAATATTCATGGCCATGCTTCTGGTTCAATTAACATAGATTCTTGAATTTGTGCATGTACAAAATTTCCATATTCTTGCTAACAACTTAATCGCTCTCGAGACAAACAACTATAGGAATCGCTCTTGTCGGACTTTTCATATCCTGATAAATTGCAAAACGTATAGTAATATCACGGACCTATATACACATATAGTGTATATATGTGTATATAGGTCCGTGGTAATATATTTAGGAAATAGATTTCACTTTTGAGTGATATACCGGTAAGTATATCACTGCAGGGAGGGTAAATGCGTAGTAATCCAATTACGAAGGCCTGAGTGATTAATTTCGAACCATCTACCAACACATAGTGATATAATAACCGGTAAATCACTTAAAAATAAAATCTATTTCCATTCTAAACCGTTAATCTAAACAAAAACATGTTCGATGGGGTACTATTTGCTGCATTTTCATGAAGTCGCTAACACTAACTCAATGTATGACCGCATTCGCTGTATTTATTACAGACATGGAAATAAAGCCTAAAACAAATAAGAAGGAATAATTACAAATAGTTCAATATTCGTTATACAATTCCAAATTACATTAAATTCACTAATTTAGATTATATCAAATTATCACAGTTAAGGAATATGAAAACAATCTAAAACCTTACCAGGATCAACTCCTTGAAGTATTTAGATACTAAATACGTAGATATCTATTCGCTTACAGTATTTCTGTATGATGATACTCTGAAGCACATCTTATACCTAAGGCAATAGAAGAAGAAGTGTCCAGGATAAAGAATGGAAAGGCGGGAATAGAACAGGGGTCATTCACGAGGAGTTTTAGTGAGCACATTCATATGACCTCTCAACTCACGCTGACATCTCTTGCGTAACCAACTATAGAAATAATACACAGTTAGGTATATACAGACGACACAATACAGTTAGGTACGGACACGGTTACAGTTAGGTAAATAAGACACGATACAGTTAGGTGACTACGGACGATACAACATGGACGACACATACGCATAGCAGACGAATTAATACCAGGGTTACACATTCCCTCCCTTTAAGGAAATGGCTCCTGACATTTCCAAGTCACAGAAACCTGTACTTAAAACACAAATAATCGCTGCATAAAATGTAATGACGACAACGATTAACTTGTCCGAATTATTCGTCTGAGATTATATTTTTCCGTACTTCTAGCACGACATGAAATTGACATAATTTGCATGTACCAAAGCATTGCGTTCAAGATTTAGCAAACCTTGGATTAATTAGATCATGCTTTCACGCAACGGGTAACATTTCAGTTATTTCATAAAAATTCAATGTTTTGTATTACATTGCCTATGTATCAGTACAGATAAACGTATCAATTACGTTCAAATACCGTATTTACTCTCTGAACTGACAATGCGAAAACTGCAAAATAAGCACAATTAAAAACGAAATTACAATCTTGGTTGTAATTTATATTGACTAAAAACAATTAAAAATGCTAAAATGTCATTTTCGGCTTAATACTGGCAAGGCTACATTTGACACTGTTTATGCACTGTGCCTACATTTTACCTCAGACAATATACAAGATCCTGAAAAGGTCAAATTATGTCAGATATGATTAATTCCTGACTGAATAAATTTCTGCAAAGAAATACGTTCAGAATAATCATATATAAGACTGATAAAATCATAATTGACTAAAGTAGCCATTACACAAAGAATATCTCGTAATCTGGGTTAGTTTCAGCCTGTACGGGAGTTACCCACTCGCCATATCTTTGAGGTGGAGCTCGACGCCTAACGGGGCGAGAGCTAGGAGGTGGAGGCATTGAGAAGGTATGGTGTGTATCAGAGTATGCTTGTGTGATACTTGTAGGTAACTCTACTGTAGGTTGGAACTGAGTTGTCTATGATATAGTGTGGGGTCTTGAAGAATAATCCCTGTAACTCTGTACTGAACTTCTCGGTTGCCTACATTGCTCAGGTTCCAGGACCTGTGAAGTTCCTGAAAATAAAGGAGGAAACCTGAAAGAGGGTTCGGTATTCGATAGAAGAGTAGAGGGGGTTTATTCTTCTGCTGAGGGAAGTGATCTCTCCTGGTTCTCAATGGTGGAGGAATATACAATCTGGTTCTATCACTGTTCCCTTCGGAATCAGAACAACTGGAACTATCGGATTGGTGAGTACTGTTACCAGGTGGATTGGTAGAAAGAGTTGTACTTCTAGATTTGTTTGCAGTTCTCTTGCGAGGACTGGTTTTAGAAGTAGACAGGTCTTCAGTGGGTTGGTTACTGGTGTAGGGCAACAGCATATTCCGATGTAAAGTCTTGATTGGGCCCATCTTGTTTTCTTGCTGTACTCTGTACACCGGAATATCTGGATTGGGCATGGAAAGGACTAAATAGGGTTCCTGGTCCCATCTATCTGCCAGCTTATTGGTTCCCTTTAAACCAACTTTACGTAACAGCACTTTGTCACCAATATCCAGTCGAGCATGCTTCACTTTCTGGTCATACTGGGACTTGTTCTTGGCGGACACCTTACTAGCTTCCTTAGCAGCCTGGCGGTATGCAAACTGAAGGCGCTGATGAAGTTTAGAGGCATATGAGGTGTGACTCCCAGTATGTTCTTCAGAAGGATCTGTACCCAAATATGCATCAACAGGTAGTCGTGGGTGCCAACCGAACATAAGAAAGTGAGGGGCATATCCTGTAGCGTCGTTCTTTGTAGCGTTATAGGCCTGTACCATGGGAGCGATGTAGGACTTCCAATCAGCTTTCTGATGGTTTTCAAGTGTTCCTAGCATCTTGAGCAGAGTCTGATTCCAGCGTTCAGCTCCTCCATTCCCGATGGCATGGTACGGAGTGGTCCTCGACTTCTTTATGCCCGCAATCCTGCATAGTACTTGTATGGTGCGACTAAGAAAATTACGACCCTTATCACTATGCAGTTGCTCTGGGGAACCCGTAGTACCGAAAATACCCTTCATATAGTGCCTTTGCAGTGGTAGCAGCAGTCTGGTTTCGACAAGGAATGGCTTGTGCAAAACGGGTGAAATGGTCTACTATAACAAGAATATTCTCAATACCACCTTTACTGGGTTCGAGCTTCAAGAAGTCTATGGATACCAACTCCATGGGTCTGGTAGTATGGATGGGTTTGAGTTCTGCGAAAGGCTGGTTAGTTGGAACCTTTCTTCTAATGCAGCGGTTGCATTGCTCTACCTAATTATGGATTTTCCTCTCCATACCTGGCCAATAAAACCTTTGTTTGGCTAACCACAGAGTCTTTTCTTTTGCCTGGTGCCCTGCATCATTGTGGATGCCTTGTAAAGCAATCTTCCTGTGAGACTCTGGAAGGACTAGCTGTTTCACCTGTTGGCCATCTACAGTAGCGGTTCTGTACAGAATACCCTCATGAATGTAAAGCCTGTACAGCAGGTGATTCTGAGCGGGTTTTCTTCCCCTCCTTGCAGGAAACCGCTACGAATGACGAAACTAATCTTTTTGATAATTTGCAACAAAAAATTCTACTTAATTGTATATCAATAAAAAGAAGGAGAAAATCGCGAAGGTTTTTATTAAAGTGTAAAATATATTAGTAATAAACTAATCGCAAACCAGTTTTTCCACAAGATACCAATGAGTTTTCTTTTTCCCTGTGTTTTGGGTTTCATTAATAATTGCACGATATATTATAATGGCCTAGGCATTTTCGCGTATACCCTAGGAGAAAACATGTATTATTCACATAACTGTCGGATCATTTTTTTCTACAATATCCTTTACTTTTGAAATTAAAGACTGTGTGTACGTACATTCCCAAAACAAATTTCTCTTTTCTTTTTTGCAAAATGCACATAACCACTGTAAATAAGAACTTTACAAGAAGGAATATATGTATGTTTTATCAATTCACTGTACATGTAATTATTGCCTTTTTTGGCGCTTAGTCTAGACTTTAGATAATAGGGTATTATAGGAAGAACATATTCTATCTCTAATATATCTTTTCTCGCTTGAACTTTTTTCAAAAAAAGCTTTTATTGTTGAATAATGAAAATTTAATTTTTAAGCCTGTTCTTCTTTCTAGTTCTTGTCTGTTAATAAAAATGCCATCCTTATTCAAGACACCTTAAATAAATCTGATTCCTTTCTTATACCAATACTCTAGACATATTGATTTTCTTTCAATTTGTAACAAATTGTTATAAAAAATAGGCATTTCAAGAAAATTATTCATGGTATTGATAGCTAGAACGTCTATTAAGTTTGTATATGATAATAATACATGCTTCCAAAAACTGCTTTACTATAATTTGTACATAATCTTTACCCAAATTAAACATCTTTTTAAAAATGTACAATACTTCTTATAAGCTGTAACATTTATTGCTTGGAGTATATAATCTTCGCAACCATGTGAGTTTTAAACTTTTCATATAGGCAAAAAGTGAAATATAGTGAAGTTAAAGTTGAAATGAACACTTGCATAACAATCACAACTAAAGCTTAATCCCACAGTTAATTTGAAAAAAACAACAGAAAATATGTACATATTTGATCTGGAGCGTTCATTATACCCGTTCTCCGGCTGGTTTATTTACCTGTAGTTTTGGATTTGTTAGCACTGATGTTTCCTGCGGGACGCTTATTCGGAATGGCGTAAGGAGCGCAAAGGGCTTCCGTTTCAACATGAACCTCGTCTGTCACAGTTTTATCAATTTGGTTGTCAGCTTATGCGGACTCGTCTGGTAAGACCGTTTTTTAACAAATAAAAGCACATGATAATGAAGAGACAAA
Organism: Saxidomus purpurata; assembly: GCA_022818135.1. Classification (NCBI taxonomy): domain Eukaryota; kingdom Metazoa; phylum Mollusca; class Bivalvia; order Venerida; family Veneridae; genus Saxidomus; species Saxidomus purpurata. The sequence goes on along the minus strand of JAFMSR010000896.1, from coordinate 10,675 downwards.
CTGTTGTTAATTTATTCCTTCAAGACGAGCATAGCACATTTAGAATAATTTCAATATCATCATCAAACAACTTTTCAAACTTAGAGCTTTAATCGAAGATGATCCTTACCTCACCTATTCATATTTGACTCACTTCATTAGATTAAGTATATAAAAAGGAGTGGGGTTATCTTTATTAACATGTAGGCCAGTATCGCTCTACTTGACTTACTGGACTATTTTGAGTAAGTTGTATGTACATCTTTAAAAATGATAGTAAAACAAAGACAACAGAAGTCGCTGTCAACCTGACCCCAAAAATAGAAAAAAATAATATACTCAGTAAAACTAATCATCTTGAAGTTTGAAGAATGTTGTCTCTCAATTTTAAGCGAAAATCAGTTTCAAAGTTCGAGTCAGTGTGACCTTGAAATTTGTCCCACTGACCTTAAATATATCGACCATCTACAGGTTGTAAGCCACCTATTTAGCAAGTTTCATGAAAGTCAAATGAAAATTGTGACTTGTATACAGAGTGTTTTAGGGAAAAGCTAACGTAGGACAGTGACCTTTCACCGTATGACCCCAAAACAGTACGGTTTGATTACTCAGCACGACTAATCATCCTATGAAGTGTGAAGACTTAAGGTTATGCAGATCTAATGTATTGAGAGAAAACGTTTATCAACGTTCGGGTCACTGTGACTTTGACTCTTGACCGCGAAAACAGTAGGATCCTCTACTTACATCAGTGAAGTTTCTAATTTGAAAGTTCGTATAGATGATCAACATATTAAACTTCCTACTATGTACTGGATTCCTAAATTACATAAACAACCATATAAAGCTCGTTTCATCGCTAATTCAAGCTCTTGTACCACTACAAATATTTCAAAACTATTAACATCTTGCCTAACTGCTATAAAAGCCCACGTGAAAAGATATTGTTATAAAGTATACGAAAACTCTGGTAAACATTTATTTTGGTCGATCAAAAATTCTGGCGAAATCCTGGATAAGTTTAAAGTTAATAATTACAAAGTAACTTCAGTCAGTACATACGATTTTTCTACTCTGTATACCACTTTACCACATAGTTTGATAAATGACAAGCTAACTGCCCTAAATCAAAGAGTTTTGCCAGGGAGAATGCTACATTTCTCGCCTGCAATTTCGATAAAGCTTTTTTTACTAGCTGTATTGTTAAACATTATACTATGTGGACCTGTGACGAAGTTTGTAAAGCCCTTTCCTTTTTTATTGAACAACATTTATATAAGGTTTGGGAATGCAGTTTTCAGACAAGTAATCGGTATTCCCATGGGAACAAATTGTGCACCCCTTGTCGCAGATTTGTTTTTATATTGTTATGAAAGAGACTTTATGTTGAGTCTTTCTCCAGATACGCAGGCAGACATTATCACTGCTTTTAATAATACATGACGCTATCTGGATGATATTCTTAATATGGATAACCCGTTTTTTGGTCAATTGGTGGACACTATTTATCCCCGGGAACTCCAGTTAATTAAAACTAACAATTTGGATACTAGTGCTTCATTTTTAGATTTACATCTCTATATTTATAACAATATTATACATACCAAAATTTATGACAAGAGGGATGATTTTAATTTTAATATTGTAAATTTCCCCCATTTGGATGGGGATGTACCTCATGCTACATCTTATGGGGTATACATTTCTCAGTTAATTCGGTTTGCCAGAGCGTGTAGTCATGTTGAGGATTTCAATGAACGTAATCAATATATTACAAATAAACTTCTTCAACAGGGCTACCGTTATTACAAATTGCGTAAATATTTTGCTAAATTTTACTATCGTAATTCTGATTTGGTTTTGAAATTCAATAGTAATCTAAAGACTCTTCTGCGAGAAGGTATTTCAAAACCCGATTTTTATGGGGATGCTTGGTTTACAAACTTTGTAAGAATTTGGGTCATGGCAATTTTCCAACTGTATTTGCTAAAATTACAAAACGTTTTGTTAAAAGAGGTTACGACCCTACTGTTTTGAGACACACCGCATGTTTGGTGTTCAACCCGTTTACAGTTGGACGCTATGCTTCCCTCTTTGATTGTGTCTGACGGAAGAGGGGGAGAGGACTCTGTGATGGGCAGTTTTTAAGTCCCACTGGGACGAAACTGTTTTGATTTCTGTCCTCTGGCCTGTTTCGTCGGGCCCTTAAGGGTGTTCCTCTTGGTGCTCTGCCTTCTGCAAATGCATTGAGTACATACGTTTTTTGGTTCTCAAGGTTTGCTTTTTATATATTTATACACGAGCATTTTTGTGTTTTACATACCATGCCTTTTGTTTCCATTGCGTGTGTTAGAGATTCACCTAGCAGGGATTACTTTTATTTACACTGTCCTGTGACTTTGGAACATGGTGGGGGTAAGAGTGAGGTTGGGTGCGCACCATAAACCGGTTTAAGCTCCCCAGTGGTGTTTTTGCCACTGACCGTTCCAAGGCGGTGCCCCACTGTGTTCCGTTAATTGTTCGTTTTGTCCTCGTGTGTTTGCTTTGTATGCTTGTGTGTGTTGGTAGTGTATGTTTGTGTGTGTACATGATTGTGTGTGTGTGTGTGTGTGTGTGTGTGTGTGTGTGTGTGTGTGCGTGTTGTGTGTGTTTGTGTTTGTGTGTGTGTTGTTGGTGGTGTGTGCACTTCTGGGTGCTGTGGGGCTCGTTTTGGGAGGCTGCGTTTTTGGTACGTGGCATTCCCTGTTTGATATTATTTTTGTTTTTAGTGAACTTTAAATGAACTTAATCGGAATCGCAATCTGATTTCGAATCGGACAATTGTTGACTGAACATTGGAGGACCTCTCAACGTTATTTCATCTATTAAAACTTTTTCAATATCGTACCTTTTTTCTGCTACATATATCAATCAGTTAAGTTATCAAGAATTTGCAATAATTTTCAAGGCATAAATATATTGTACAAAAAATAATTCATATAATTCACAAGTGCATTTCAAAATCCTTCTTACGACACAACAAGGATACACAAATATGTTCAGTTTGAGATATGAAAATGTCACCCTATACTATGGAACGCCATAGCTATCCTTGTTAACTGATTGTCCTGTCTTCATAAAATTGTTTTTCATCTTCTCAAATGATTGTGATAATCATGATGTTAATGAACTGGTGTATCTTCTTATGTTTTATGCGATTTTTATCCACGAGCAATGTAAGCACGATACAACGGACACCGGTTGGGGCACTTACGATGTACGCACAAGGCCCGCAAGGCGTTACGTTTGCCGTGCGGGCTCCGTATGACACCCATGACGAAACTAGCTTAAATGAGATATGTTCAGATTCGTCGAACTGGTTTATTCGTTTCGTAATGACACCGTACGAGCGCCGTAAGAACACACGTGCATCGTACGAGGTACGTATGAGCTCCTTCCAAACTCTACCCAAGTTCCGCACGACTTGTCTGCGATGTCTGTACGGATATTGCTAACTTTGACATTTTTCAAAACGTTCTATTGAAATTTACTTGATAAATTCTTTATTCTTTTGTTTAAGTAATAAAATCAGTTAAAAGTTAACTGTTGAATTAATAATACATACACAAAACGCACTGTGTTTCGACCGTTTGGAAAAAACTCCCACACTACGTATTTCTTTTGCTTTGTTTTGTTAATTTAAATACAATAACGAATTTACTAAACTTATTTAGGAATACATTTTTTGATATTGCTGAAAGTACAATCTAACTAATATTTTCTGTAATCATTTATGCATATTCATGAAATAGTAGTGTGACGAAGCTATGCCTTCGCTGGCGATTCTTTCTTTCATTATAATATCATTATTATCTACAATTAAAGTTACGAAAATATACTAATATAAGTAAGGATATAATTTGTTTGAGAAAAAAGTTTATAATTTAGCATACTACACGATAATCATAGTGTTATCCATTCATGATACAGTATACGCTCGTTATAGGACCGAAACTGCCCCCTCATTCGCCGATCGATAACTGTTTGTGCTCTTTAACATTGAAGAGTACGCAAGAACGGTAAGTCTGTGAAAAAGCCGTATTATTTGAGAAGATAGAAAACGATTTACACAATACATGGCAGTCAGTTAACAAGACAACTCGTATTTTTAAACACAAGACTGCTACATCCGAATCATACTGTATTGTGTAAAAACGGTAAATCTATGAAAAAAGCCGTATTGTTTGAGAAGATAGAAAACAATTTACACAATATATTAAAACATTATAAATTTAGAACATTATAACTCGAGTTATAGTAGACTTTTTGTAAAATAATGTTAAAAAGTGATGAATTCTATTCCGCAACTGTCAACAGATATATCTGTATCAATTCATAAGATTGAATATATCTACTTAAACAGTAATTGGCTACTGCTACATTGGATATGTGATATTGTCATCTTCTGCCTTTGAATAAAAGTGTCATGAACAATGTTTGGCTGCGGTACAACAAGTGAAAGGAGTACAGCTTTGCGAAATAATGATGGCTCTGTTTCTGAATTGATGACCAAAAGTGATAAACTTCCATTGAAAATATAAGATAAAGATACAATTTCCGTCCGTTACTACAGTACAGAACCCGATGGCCTAACTTACTTCATGTCATTTTATCACACTATACAATACAATTACAGTATCATAACAGGTTGCACATGCATATAAGTCATTACATTTCAGCGGCTGCTATGTCTTTTTGTTATGTTATCCAGTGATACACATTTCACGAGTATACATTTGAAAGAAGTTTCATATCAAATTCTCTATTATGGTTTACGTTTAGGAGTTTGGTACACATTTCCTGGATGTATGCGTAACTCTCCCCACTTTCTTTGAGCAATGTGTCTCTTACCATGTCAAGGCTTTTACTATTTTACATGCATTCTATCCAGAACTGAACATGACATTAGAACCTTTTGTTTTTAACGTTTTAAATTTGTTTTAACCATGATTTCATTGTGATTTGGAATGTTGTTTCCTATTCCATTTACTTTGTTAGCACTGATGTTTCATGCGTAAGAGAGGCTTGTATGGTATTATAACACCTTTCACATGGCTTATATGCACCATAGCCACAACCTGTATTTCGTGTGGCCAACTCCTTCAAGTGTAATTTTCACCATCCTCATGTTTGAATACCTCTGAAGTGCTAATCAGCAGAATGAAACCATGAACAGGAGGGCTTTTTATTGATTAATTGATTGTTTATTTCGATATTAATAGCATGGCTGGCGGCGGATGTTGTGTTATAGTTTTGAAGGCGGCCTTTTCACATCCCAATTTTCTAATGTGAATATCAATTCTAGAATTTTAATTAGGTGTCATCACATACGTACCCACCGTCTATGTTCATACTCTCCAGCATATCAGTTTTTCTGTCAAACTCGTTCATCTGGTTTTTAAGATCACCAAACATGAGTTTTCCTGATTTCACAGACTTTTCTCACATAGTCGTTATTTCCCTTTTCAACCATTTAGCCTTCTCTTCATCAGTCACTATCAAAGGATGTGGTATATCTCAGGTTGGCTCTTCATTGAAACTGTTCATGCTAAGTTTCTATTTGCAGTTTTATTGTTTCCTCTGTGCTCTTGAGAGGTCAAGGTACTTACCTGGTAGGTAAGGTAAATGTTGACCCCAGGGTCATGATTTGGACAAAGTAGGAGGAGACTAGACAATGTTTTATACTAAATATCTAATCTCTATACTTTGTGGTTTTGGAAAAAAACTTTATTTTCGAAGATCAAGTGACCCCGTGGGCAGGGTATATTTTGACATTTTGACTGGGGGGGTATGATTTGAGACACACTTTAAAGAGGTCCACTAGACACTGTTAGACGAAATATTTTAGCTCATGTATTTGTCTTTTAAAACAAGCAATCCCCTTGAATGGGGCCCAATATTGTCCCTAGGGGCCTTATTTAAACAAACTTCATAGAGGTTCACTTTATAATGCTTTCTTTTATTTTCTTTTTTATAATGTTTATTTTTCCTGAAGAAACCTTTGTAAAATATAAAGACAATTTTAACACAACGGTCATAATTTGAATAATCTTGGATTAAGTCCACAACACAATGCTACATGGTAAGTATCTTAGCTCTAGGCCTTGTTGATTCAGAGAGGAGCTTTCTAAAGTTTTTCTTATATGTTGTTTTAAAAATTATGGTAGAGCTTAATGCAAGGAACATCCCTGCCAAGTTTCATCAACATTTGCCCAGTGGTTTAGAGGAGATGTCGTTTTCAGCAAAATATTGACGGACGATGGACAGTGGGTGATGGGAAAGCTTATCTTGGCACAAAGTGCCAGGTGAGCTAATACATTATTCCTATGACTTATCTGTGATAAGCCATGAATACAATTCCTAGCATTTTTAATTTCTTAAATCTAAGCCCTTGACTTTGATTTAGTTTCAGATAATAAGAGATGTGCTCTCCCAGTGTTCAAAAGTTTTGGAAAAAAATCATTTGCATACAACGGTTGTTGTCTATGGAACAGTCTGCCACAAAATGTGAGGATGCAACTACTATGTATTCATTTAAATGTAAGGTTAAAGAACATTTTTTAAGCTTAATTTCACTTTTAGTTAGATTACATTAGATTAAATATAGATTCCTGAAATGTTGTGTTCTGTGATTTTTTACTGTGATAAATTGTATCTTCCTATGTCATACAATACTATATCTTAAGGACCACAATGGAAATAAGAGTTTGTATTAGCTCTTTTTTGTGTTATCCTTAACATAAATGTTGATTGGCATGGCTATATTTATTCATACATGTTTGTTTATTGTTTTACTGTATGTTTCAATTATAAGTTGCCATGTAAATTTTATGTTAAATTAAATCTATCTATCTATCTGCATGTATAACCAAAGCAGTACAAATATGAAATAAATACGCTGTTGACAGCAAAGTGAATTGACGTCAGTGGTCATGTTAGTAGTGTGTAAAATGAGAGATATAGCATCGGTTTAAAATGAACATTCATGGGGTTTTAAACCATATTTTAAACATAAAATTTTGAGACTCATTTTAGATGCAACTACTAATAAAGAGGGCTATCACCTCTAGCAGGCAATGCCGAAATCAGTACAAAAAATAATTCGCACTGTCAACACATTGTGTTTTGTGCATAAAAACAATTTGTAAGAAAAACTGGTTTCGGCAGTTCTTACAACAATATATAACTTGAACTAACAAATAACAACATGTAAATAATTAACTTGTGATCAAGAAATGATATTTCAAGTTGTAAGCCCTATCATATCAATTACAACCAGTGTTTTACTTATTATTGTTAATGGTGACGTTAGGGATGCAATTCATATAGACTGGAGCTTTTTGCACCCTAAGGTTTGTCTGAGTATTCATGGTGTTCTGTGTTTGGTCATCATACTCAAACTCACTGAATATATCATTTAAATTGATGTTACTCAGCTCAGATGTGCATTTACATCTAAACTGAGTTCAGATGAAGGCACAGGTGGTGCTTGTAATGCCCTTTTCATGTAAACTGTGACATTTTAAGTTTACATTGGAAACAAATAAAAAAAACAAAACAACTTCCACTCCTATCAATCCATCTTTTTCAGCATGTTACAGGAAACAGACATATCTTAGGCATGAAGATGGAATAGTGTAAATGTCATTTTATAAAAGCATCTCATCTTAACAGCTTCAACAAACTACAATATACATGAGTTATAAATTATCTTGGAGTGGATGAGTTAAACAATTAACTGCTTCTATATCAAGTTGTTATTTTGATGTACATGTAAATACCGAGATGTTGAAAATAAGACAGTGCTCCTTGTGCTGAGAATGTAGTTTGATAAATAGCTCAGATGGAGGAGCAATCAAAAGTTGCATATATATATAGGTTTCAGATAAGACTGGGGTTCGATTCCTGGTCCGGGGAGTAAAAAAGTTCTTTTTGCATAAGATAATAACAAAAATTGTTTGCTGACCCAATAACCTTAGATAAAGGGAATACGTTTGCTCAGATTTGTCATAAATTTCTGAAGAGACTCTCAACCAGTTGGTTTGTTCTGGAACCAGATGTCTTCTTCAGTATGGAAGCACTCCCTTGAGTACTACCATAGGCGATTGCATGGATTTAGTTGAGAGATATACTTCTCATATACCCTGTTAAAAAAATCAACATGAACTATTTAGAATCAATCATTTTATTTTATTTAATTATTTTATTGTTACGAAAGTAGTGAAAGTTACTACTTTACATAAGGAATGGTAACAAGTACTAAATTCTATTTTCGAGTTCTTGGTCCTTCAACCGATCAAATACTTGGACTTTAAAGATCAATCAATCATAATCTTCAAAACCCTGTAACAATTTAATTATATAAATACAAATGTATCTCACGGTAGCTTCACATTTTGTTAGTTGTGCAGGCCCAAGAATTAAAGCATCAAATGTTACATAGATTCTATATACTGTGTCAGTGGGGTGTTGGGGTGGGGTATTCATCGCTTTTAATGATAGTTTTAGTTATGATTGATTATAGGGGGTGGGGAACTGCAATCATATTACAATGTAAATTTTATGATTTATATTTAGAAAATACCAGATTGTTATACCTAACAGGACAAAGTTTTCCGCATTTGTCATCTTCGGGCATGTGACCAGAAACAAGCTGTGTATCATCACGGTGATTTTTCGTTAGCTCATCCCAAGCTTTGTACACATAGCGTTTACCACTTTCATATGTATCCATTTTAAAGTGCTTTTTTGTCATTGCTTCAATGTTTCATTGTCACGCCTACAAAAGAACAACATAATGTTCATTTGTACACGATTGAGTAGCCTTAGGTTGTTTGGTGCAAGGTAGACACTGTGTTACATTTTACAAGATCAGCATCATCAATCTTTGGGTGATGTTCTACCGAAGCTTTCCCGGCTCTTTTTATCTCCGACTGAGCAGCTTTGTACGCCTCATTGGTTAGACTAAATTCCGCGCTAGATATAATGTCGAAGGGTTTGTTGTGAGGCGCTTTAAGTATCTATTTATACCATACCTGAAACATTCTAAAGTATTTTTTTTTATCATTCACCATCTTTGGTGCGTGCTTCCTAGATAGAAATGTTCAAGAACTGCACACAGTTCTACTTCAGAAAAAACTTTAAAAAAATTCAGTCATGTTTTTTTTTTCTTTTAAGGTATTCTCTCAGTGTGTTTGCAGAAAATTATTTACTAATTGTTGTAATTTTGGCTTGTACTTTTATTTTTTTGTTATCTATTTTAGAACTTTAGAGATTGGCAAAACGCCTCTAAATATGACCCAGTTTCAGTTTATGTTCAATGACAAATTCTACTATGTTTCAGTGTATTAAAGTAGATAAAATTGCGGCAATGTTTTTTTTTATATATCGTAACTAAATTTCATCTTCAATTTACCAGTGTGCACAGTTTAACTGCAGATAGCCCAACATAAATTTGACAGTTCGTCTGTCAAACAAATACATGAATTTTCGAACCTATTGGACCGTAAACAAAAGAAAAGTAGATGTGTACACCATGCACGTTTTAATGTCAGTTTTTACTTTATCGATATTTCTATAAAACAGCGTTGTATTGAATAAATGTCCCATGCAAGCGTAGAGCACCTGCAATGTTCTGCGTGGGGTACCATGAGGATGTTGCCGAATTTGTATATTACCAGCCTGCCCGTAAATATCAATATCTATTTACGTGTCGTTGACCAAATCAGAGGGCCCAAATTTCCTGGAAGGGTAATAAATAAATATATATAGGATGAAAAAAGAACTTACATTAATTTAAGGTTTTGCAAAGTAGCCAGGAAGGGTGTGAAAGAAGATAGAGAGAGAGAGACAGAGAGAGAGAGAGAGAGAGAGAGAGAGAGAGAGAGAGAGAGAGGGTGAGTCAGCACCCGACCAAACAGACAGACAGACAGGGATGATGAAACCCGTGAAGGCTGCAGATGTTTGTTCTCTGTTTCACCCTCCTTATCAGGATAAGTCTGTAATGTGAGGACCGTCACTGTCCTCACTTTTACGGCGTCAATTATTCTGAATAGCTATGACCGTTTGACGTTTGCAAAAAGACAAAGTCACTTCTGGAGGACCCGTGTCTTAACAAGTCCGTATCTCACTCTCATCACCTTAGAATTGTTTTTCTAATCGGTTAAGTAATTTTAAAATAAAATTGTCGAGGAGTTCCGATTCAAGCGGGTACCTTTTTCTCAGTCATTATACGCTTATTTGGCAATAGTTCAAACCAAGCGTCTGTCAGAGGAAGAAGGAAATCCACGGGACAAAATGGCATCAGGTATGTCGAATAATCACGTCTTGTAGCGTTTAAATAACTTCTTAGGGCTTAAACACATTTTAAAGGCATACATCGCTGTCAGTTGTTGTTGTTTGTACATATTACCTTTTGTATGTGAAAAGTGTATCTCACGATTCACGGGCACTGTTAGCCCCAGATCTCACAGCTCACGGGAACTTGTGACAGTTTGTATTTATATGGGTACATCTCTAAAAGCCTGATGCGATAGCATTCAAATAATCACGGACATCATCAAGTTTAACTTTTCAAAAGTCTTCTGATTTCGGCCCAAAATGACCCATGTGAAAGCAGCTTTTTTACTCAATGTTTATGAAAATACCTGTCAATCTT
>JAFMSR010000895.1:0-38821 GCA_022818135.1 Saxidomus purpurata | reverse complement strand
TTGAAAATGGTCAACAAACAGATGCAATTGTTATGGATTTTAGTAAGGCATTTGACAAGGTTGATCATAATAAACTTACTTACAAACTCGAACAACTGGGAGTCCACCCAATGGCATCACGGTGGATTAAGTCATTTTTAAAGGACCGAACTCAAAGAGTTGTAGTAGATGGCTGCACTTCAGACACCCTACCTGTCCTATCTGGGGTCCCCCAAGGCTCTGTCCTCGGCCCTTGCCTCTTCCTCTCTTACATAAATGATCTTCCCGACACAATAAAAAGCAAAGCCCGACTGTTTGCAGATGATACCATTGTATATCTGACAGTCAAATCTTCATCAGACTCCCAAATCCTACAAAGTGACCTGGTTGCTCTTGAACAGTGGGAAAAACTATGGTCAATGGAATTCAACCCTGATAAGTGTGAGGTGTTGCGGATAAGTAGAAAAAGGAACCCTACCATCTTCCCATACATCCTGCAAGGCACTGAATTAAAAAGCACCGATGCCGCTAAGTATCTTGGGGTAACCATCTCTAAAGATCTGAATTGGTCAGCCCATATAAATAATGTAACATCTAAAGCAAAAAACACTCTCTGCTTCATCAGAAGAAATGTCAAAACAAACAATAAGGAAATCAAAATAAAGGCTTATAACACCTATGTCCACCCTCAACTTGAATATTGTTCAACTGTTTGGCATCCATGGCAAAAGTCCCTTACTAGCAAAATTGAAATGATAAATAGATCAGCTGCACGCTATGTCTGTAATAACTATGACTATACAAGCAGTGTTACCCAAATGATGAACACCTTAAATTGGCAAACCTTAGAACAACGTCATCTACACACCTCCCTTCTTGTTTTCTATAAAATCAAAAACAATCTAGTCCATGTAGACCACCAGCACCTCACCCCTACCAGGAACCTGAACTACCTAATTCCACAGTCACGTACACAATATCACTTAAATTCCTTTTTTCCTAGAACAATTCGCCTCTGGAACAACCTCCCAAGCCATGTACAGTCCAGCCCCAACCTTAGTCTATTTGCTGAGCGGCTGGCCACTGTACACTTAAATTAAGCTTTCCCTCTTGTTTTTAATCTTAGCACTGTAGACTTTTTATTCTTTTAACATTGCACTTCGTGAGATCTATCTCACTTTTAACAACTGTCACACGACCTGCGCCTCCGTATCATAATCAGTAATGATTGTCTCGGAGTATTATGTAGATGTAGATGTAGAAAAACACAGTGACAAACACGTCAATAATCATGATATAAGGGGAAACAGATCTAATTTCTATAGTCAGGGAGGGTATTACCAGTGGATGTATATTACCGGGGCATTCCGAAAAATGATCCAAACGTAACTGTTGAATGACGTCACAACATAATTTGCATATTGTACATAGACACTGATACTTGCTAACTAACACGGTGTGAGATTTACAAATTTTAGGTATACGAACTCTAAATGTTCCAATCCCAACACTCGCTGTATCAATCACTGTTATTTAACACTGTTTCTTTTAAATGTTTTAACACTTGGCTTGTTAAAACACATTTTTATTACATTATTTTATATGTCAGTGATTAAAAAATTGCGGAGGACTAACCTAATGACTTACCAGAATAACACTGACTCAATTGTATTAGTTATATTTGACCTAAGAACGACATATGGGATAGAAATTTACCAATGCACCGGTATTACCCTCCAAGACTGTTACTAAAAATAGACTAAATGGTGTTTACGTTTACGTATGTTTTAATTTGAAGGAATTCTTAACATGATCCGTCTTTTACATAAATTATAAATAAAAGGTATAGGACAATAACAAACCAAATATATCAGGTGAATGGTCATAATTCTTTTCAGAATTTGTTTCTGAAATTTAAATACACCGGTAATACAACCCACCAGGATAATATATCGAACAATCCAATCTTTAAATTCTAGCATTTCAAAAGGGTAAAACGGCGTTATTTTTATCAGAATTATGGTTTGAGATTCCTAGAAAAGCAGCAATGACAGTCCTGGCACTCATATTGCAATATAGCGAGGAAAATCGCTGTGCCAAGTGCATGGCTGAAAAAGAATTATCCGAAATTGATTACACTTTGGACATGCGATGATGAAATTATGATAATTCTGTGCGCTCAATTAAATGTTCATTATCTTAATCAATTTGTGACTATAGTAAGTACTGAAAAATAGCTATATTTCGTGTAAAAAATGAACAATTCATGAAAATCACCGTTAAAACTTTGCTTAGCAGACGCTTGACATTGGCCATATTTCGTCCTTTCCGGTGCAACGTCAAATCTCTTAGTTGTGATAATAAATTACAAGGTCGGGTATTACAGTGTCAAAATAAATGCACGCTTGCTGACTTTAAAAAATATCCCCAGATAGAGTCGGCGGATAACTTTCTATACAGTAGTTTACTTAGTACAAACATGCCGCTGGGATTGCCCTATATGAGCACTTCCAGTACAGAAGCCCCAAAACGTATGAAACGTCATGACTGTTTAGACTTTGTACAGATAAAGTCAAAGAAGACTTATTTTAAAGAGAGAAAAATAAATTAACATAGTTATGAGCTATTTTGCAACAAATAATGTATAGGGCGCCTCCGTGGTCTAGTGGTTAGAGTCGCTAACTTGAAATCCCAGTAACCTCTTGGGGGCCATGGGTTTGAGCCCTGCTATCGACCATATGTTTTTTAATGTGAGAAAGTTTGCGACTACATGTATAGACACGGGGCCCTTACTCGAAAACCGTGCGCAACATACCATTAGCAGTATCATAGTATTTGTTTTATAAAGTGGTCGTGGATGTGGTACAACACTACCAACACCAAGAGTCTTCAACTAGCAAAATAAAAAAACAAAATATATCTGAAATTTTATGATGGCATAATCTCTTAAATTATCGAAATCGAGTAATCAACAACACTATCGACGCTATAAAACATTCATACTTTCTATAATCATGAAAGCCACCAAAACACAATGGTAGAGTGATCGACCCAGGACCACAGGCCTAAGCTTCGATTCTTATAGGTTCCAGTGCCGTAATTATATAGTGTAGAGCGCGAACGGGTAGAACTTTTGCCCCGGGTATCCGCTGCCGTATTACCCGTGGGTACCCGGCTACTCGTTGTCTTATTTTCCCCTTAGTTTATACTAATTTCTGTAAGTTTGTAGCTTATCATGGCGAGTCCCTCACGAGTCCGCTTCCTGGAAAACCCAGTAATGGTGTCATGTGAGTAGGCACGGTCGTGACCCCAGTGGGACTAGAACCCTCAACCTCCGGGATGCCCCTTGAATTAAGATAGTTTTCTTTAGCCTTCACCCTCCCGGTATGAATTTTGTGTCTTTTATTGCGGGTCGACATTTATCGCACGCGCAAAATGAAAAGAAATCGAACATTTGTTTCACTAAAATTTCCGACCCAGATCGCCATGTTGTGAGAAAAACTTGGGCGCTGCAGCTAATGTTTGGTCCGGAAAAATGTTAAGTACAGTAAAAAAAAAAATTGTTTTACGAGTACGACGTTGAATCCATATTTCAAGAGCAAATTAATAAACATAGCTATATATGTCAAAATGAAGTTAGAAATTTTGTCACAATTTGGGGATTCGAACTAAACTAGAATTGAATGACTTAGTTAATTTTCCTAAATACACTGCTCTTTTGTAAACTGAAAAATCGCAAATTATTGCCGATTTTCTGTTGGCGCTTTCAGAAACAGTCAGTGGGCGTTATTTTTCATACAAACGGCCGCAATGTGAAATCGAAACTACATGTATACGAAGACGCGCTTTTGAAGTTTTTGCTTCCTTTACAACGCATATGTGCGGATTATTTACGTACTCTGCATTGTTTGTGCGTGAGGGACGCGGCACGCACGGCTTCATCATTTGAAGAAGATGTAGATGTTTTCTCTATTTAAAAAGATAAACACCATTTTAATCTGTAGCTATGAATTAAACGGGTTCCGGGTAACGATTTAGTACCCGGGTAGTAGCGTTACCCGACCCGTTACTCGGGTACTCGAGTACTCGTCCCAGCTCTAATATCTCGGGCTTAGTTCCAATTTGCCCCCATCTTCAAGATTTGTTTTACCTGGAGTGAATATCGAGAGTTTTAGACCCTACTTCGCAAATGAGAAGACAACACAAACTTAATTTAAGCGTGTGGCAAATTCATACAATGAAAGGAACAATCTTCGTGTCGACACATAGACAAACTTTGAATCCATCATGATTTATTATCTTGATATTAAAGTGGCTAGTTCCATCTGACATGGTACGCCGAAACACGGTCCGTGGCAGAACACACCTTACACAATAGGAAGATAAAATTAGTGGCGCCGAGCCTTCCTCGAGCTATAAATAGTAACAATCAGCCTCTGTAGCAATTATGCGCGCGCGCGTACGGAATGTTAATTTACTTCCGGGTTTTAAGTATTGAAAATTCTGTGATTGGCATCTATTTCGATACACTGAGCAAAATTGTATATTTTTATTGTGCGAACAGCGTTGTAAAAATGCACAAAATGGGTAAATTAAAAGGTTTTGAAATAGTACTGAATGAGAACAAGACGGTGTTTCACCCGGGTGGAAAAGTTGTTGGGAAGGTAATAGTGGAATTGAAAGGAGATATGAAAATGAGGTCGCTCAGGATATTTATGAGAGGTGTTGCAAAAGTTCATTGGACTGAATCAAGAAGCACTGGTAGTAGATTGGGATCTTACACTGAACATTATAATGCAGAAGTGGAGTATTTTTTCAAAAGACAAGTTTTATTTGGAGGAGGTGAGACTTAATTATTAACTGAAAATCATAGCTATGGAACGCCAAATCTACATATACTCAAATATTTGAAGAGGTCTTTAAATATTTGGAGAACTCTCTAATTCAATAAATGATATCAAAATTTGATTTAAAGTGTGCAATAAATGAATTGAAGACCTCTCCAATTCAATAAGTGACATAAAAAATTAAGGTGTATTTCAGCTGTTTTTAAGAGCTCTGTAATTCAATTGAAGAGGTCTCTAATTGATTTGAAGACCTCTAATTGTTTTAAAGCTCGCTACAAATTAAATAAGAGAGGTCTGGAATTCAAATAGAGACCATTCTAAATCAATTTGAGCGCGGTGAAATTCAATTTTAGATTTGAATCTTGAATTCATGCCAAATCTACATATATACTCTATTATTTGAAGAGGTCTTTAAATATTTGGAGAGCTCTGTAAAATATTTGAGGAGGTCTATAAATCAATTAAAGACATCAAAAATTAGTTTGTAGCGCGGTTTAAATCCATTGATTTGGAGACATCTATAATTCAATTGAAGAGGTCTCCATTTGAATTGGAGACCTCTGTTATTGTTTTACAGCACGCAAGAAATAAATCAATGATATCAAAAATTGTTTTTGAGAGGTCTATAATTGAATTGTACCGCGCTTCAATTGTTTTATTTGAGAGCTCTCTATTTCAAGGTTGTTAATGGCTTGTGATTAACAATATTGAAGCACGGTACAATTAAATTAGAGACCTCTCTAAATCAATTTTTGATATCATTAACAGTTTTAACTCATTTCTTGTGTGCTGTAAAATAATTATAGAGGTCTCTAATTCAGATGGAGACCTCTGAACTGAGCAAAAGTATTCGTAAAATATTTCTAAGGAAAACCATAGGGATGTAATCGATTCAAACGATATCGATATATCGACGATAAAACATTTTCGATTCGATATCAATTGCCGTTTTGAAAAATCATATATCAAATAATGTTGCACCGTGCAATGATCTACAGTTTCACGTTCGAAAATTCCATCAAAACTCAACCAGAATATCAACAATCACTCTACCCAGAGTTCAGTGTTTTTCTAATGAATGATAATTTAATGAAATGTGGTCTCATAGGCAAAAATATTTCAGCACTGCAAGGGTTGATATATATTATACACCAGAACCATATGTTTAGTACAAATAAAGTCGAGAGATTTGGTAGAATTTGTAGTCAGTGACTATTTTACACCCATGTATCGATATATCACTGTATCGTCGATATTTCTTAATTGATGTATCGATACAAAAAATTTAATCAATGACATCCCTAGAAAACCATCCTATAATTTGTGTGTGTAATAAAAAAATTAGTATAAGAATTTATAAAATGAAACTAAACAGGTTGGCCATGCAGCATTCACTCTTTCCCCAACTCATAATAACTAGGCTAATTAGTTTCAATTGTTATATGTTTTATAGAGCTCTCAGATGGACGAGACACCCTGACTGAAGGAAGACATGAATTCAACTTTCAATTTGATTTGCCAGCAGGGTAAATAAAATCTTTATTTTGTTTGTGTTTCTAGCAGCAGAAAATCTGTTAAATTGTGTACAGATTAAAACATTTTCAAAAGGTTGTAAATTTCTGTAAAAACTTTAAGTTTTAAGAATTGTTAAATTTAGTGTTGGGGAAAATTGTCGCTTTCTGGCAAAATATTGATTTCTTTTTTAAAAACTAAAAATTTGAATGTCCAAGTACCTCTTCAAAACAGATGTATAAATGTCCATGAAATTGTAAAGACTTTAATTTGATTATTATTTTTTGGCTGTTGATGACCAGATGTTTATTTTCAAGTACAGTATGTGTTCATCCCCACAGTACAACGAGGTGGTCCAATACACACGGCACATTACAGACTACGTATAATATGTCCATGAACTGTATTTATTACAATTATTTTTTTTAAATGATAGTTTTACCCAACTCATCATTGCCCATTCAAAAAAATCATAACTGTTTGACTCTGACTGATTAAAATTTGTTGACATTTAAGAAATGTGTATGTATCCAATTGTAAAAATCTTTACTTTCAGAGGTATTGCCACATCATTTGAGGGCAAACATGGCAATATAAGATACTGGCTAAAAGCAGAGATGGATAAATCATGGGGTTTCAACAATAAAACAAAGAAAGCATTCACAGTGATCAGTCCCATAGACATCAATAAGCCAGAGTACCAGGTGATATTATATTATCTCTTCATACAAAACATCTAATACATGAGGTTTTTAATTGCAACAATAGAATAAATGAACACCCTATATATTCACCAATTCTCACTCAGATTTATATAAAAAAAGCGCTTTTTGTTCTGTATTTATGACTACACTTTTTAAAAATGGTTTAGGGATTTATAGTTGCTTTGAATAAATATGTTTGCATCTGAGAAAAAAAGTAGATTGTAAAAAAGTTTGATTCCTGTAAGGACACATTTTGTGATGTGAAAGTGTCATGATCTGTGTAGACCTTACAAAACAAAGAAAGAACACATATAGATGCAGCTGCTGTAAAGGTTGTTTCAGGTGTAAGTGAAATAGTAGACTAATTGTGCTTTTAACTTGTTGAAAATCTGAAGGCTTGTTAATATTGAGCATTATTCAAGTTGTTCTGACAGTGGATTACTTTGGCCTACTAGTTTATACTAATTTATTCTCAAATTTTGAAAGATGTCTTTACAACTTACTTTAATGACTGTTGATAATCACTCTAGATCTCTATGAAATCACTCTCAAAGAGAGAGAGAGGCAATGTGGAATAATTGTGTCTTGCTTAAGGATGCTTCTGCTACATGACACAAGTGGGGATAGAATCCGAGACCCACAGATCCTGAGGCAAACATGCTACCACTTTGCCATGGCAAATCCTCCGTTGTCCTATTGGTTTAGGCATCCCATTGGGAAAGAAAGGTCAAAGTTTGAGATGCTAGCAGGGGCCTGTTCCAATATGGCCAGTAAAAGAGTGGCCAGCTTGTAAAAGAATTGCTCTCATTTTTCTACCTGAAGCCTGGCATAAAAGGATAATATTTGGGATTGACATGTAAATAAACACAGGTAGATGGCGCCTCATAGGTCAGACATTGCTGATTTGGTCCAGGATTGAAATGAACATCTCTGCATATTAATTGTTGTTGACCTGTGTGTTTAATGAATTAAATATAAACAGATTTTTTGTACAGGTATGTGTTGAGAGCAGCGTTGAGAAGACTTTATGTTGCTGGTTATTTACATCAGGACCCATCTCTATAACAGCTAGAACAGACAGGAAGGGCTACTGCCCAGGTAACACCTGCTACACCTCTAGTTGTTGTGTGGCACTAGTGAAAATATTTATCTTATTATGTTAAATCCTAGCTATAACATGACCATTGTCTACAATAAGAAATTCAAGTGCCCACAGCATTGTGTTTTAAAATTTAAATTCAAATGCCTACCTATTGACATGCATACATACAATGTAGTTTTATATACATGTACAGACCAGATCTCAATATGATACTGCTAACATAATTATGAAGAGATATTACTTAAGTAAGACCAATAAAGGGAAAAACCAGCTCCAATACATGGCATGAGATATTGCTAAGAGAAAATTGCAAGGTATAATGCTCAGGAAGAGTGTAGTGTTCTGTGAAACTTTCAACAGGGTTTTTGCATTAGAAATATTTCTATATGGATTTGGAGTAATGCATACCAGTTGCTAAGGGTTGGAGAACATGCGACTGGTATGTTGATGTAACGAGAGGTATGGGTTATGCTATTATCTGAGGCAGGGCAGTGACAGCTCTCTGTTTTTAGCTAGTAATGAAGGTTTTTGAAGAATCAGGGCTGTCATGGCTCTCATGTTATTTAAATACTGAACTTTTATTACAGGAGAATCTATAGCAATATCAGCAGAGTTTGACAACCTATCCAAGCGTACAGTTATACCTTATGCCACCTTGTACCAGACACAAGCATACTTTGCCAGTGGAAAATCACGAATAAGAGAGACCAAGTTTACAGTTCTTACAGGTAAAGTGGGATTGTAAATCAGACTCTTCCATCACTAAAGTCAAATTCAGCTTTAAGGTAGCTGACAGCTACATATTTGATTTGCACCTATGTGCTGTGATAAACAGTTTTATTATATACCTATTAATGTTTATTTTAGTTTTAATAGGTGCTAAATTTTGAGCAGAAAAATACAACATCCCATATCAATTTTTTTATAATGAGATGAAATTAGCTGTATCTTAGCTGTCCATCATTTAGGTTATACACATATGCATATGCAGATAATACCCCTACACTAAAATGTTGAAAAATAGATCTACGTACATTGCTTCAGTAAAAAAAAGCTTTGTTTTATTTGTCTTCACATTGCTTTTTAGGTCACATTTGAAGAGAAATGAATTCTTTTTCACATAAACTAAAGCAGACAGTTGATTTACGTTTTGCAATTACATTTAATTGTTGTCGTTTGTTTGTACATAGAAGACTCAAGTGACGTCATATAAAATGTGACACAAAGGAGCGTGTTATGTTGACTTTACGCCATTAATGACACACCTTAACATTTTGATAAAATTTTACATATCAGGTAAAGGTATGTAATAAAAGGAATTATATAACAGTCGGTTGACCTGCAGGTATATTTTTCTTATTGGCTGCATTGTAAAAGATCACTCTTCAGGCTCTGCCACTCATGTGATCTGGAACTATACAGCCAACTCAAAAGATACGACCCTGCTGATCAACTGACTGTTATAATATTCTAGTTATATTCAACCAACGGTAATGGTCATAATTAACCTATTTAAGAAACCAGGTTATTTAGGGTTAATTAAGAATCACTTTGCCCCATCCTGTCAGGTTCTGTCACACATAAACTTACTCTTTAGGTAGGAGTCAGCTGCTGTAACCAAACTTGGAATACAGGTAGGCTATATTTAGAGGAAGGCTTCAGATGCATTTTGGATCCCATATAGGGGACATTTGTTTTTAGCCCACCTGAGCACTTGTGCTCTAGCGCCCATACAAATCTTCTTGTGAAAAACTGCTTCACCAATTCCAACCAAATTTCACACAAATGTTCCTTACGTGACTCTCATCAAAGAATGTTCGGATGAAGTAGTTCCCAATAAGAACTCTGGTTGCTATGGCAATAAATAGGAAAAACTTTAAGAATCTTCTTTTCAAAAAAAACTGGAAGGCCAAGAGCTTAGATATTTGGCTTGCAATATTGTCTAGTGGACCTTATCAAGATTGTTCAAATTGTGACACCTGGGTCAAAATTGACCAAATGGGTTGGGTCATTTGATTTTACATAGATATCTATAGAGAAAAAAACGTTTTAAATCTTCTTGAAAACCACAATACACAGATATTGGGTTTGTAGCATTGCCTAGTGGACATTTATCAAGAGTGTTCAAATCATGATCATGGGTCAAAGTTGACACCTCCCTAAGGGTCACTTGATTTTACATAGGCTTATATAGGAAAAACTTTAAATATCTCTTTGTCCGAAACCACAAGACCTAGCGCTTAGATATTTATTATGTAGCATTGTCTAGTTGACTTCTGTCATGATTTTACAAATCATCTCCAGGGGGTAAAAATTGACCACACCCAGGGGGTCGCTAGTTTTCATATGGACTTATATAGGAAAAACTTAATCTTCTTCTCCAAGCCTACAGCCTAGAGCTTTCATATTTAGTGTGTAACATTGTCTAGTTGATCTTTGCCAAGCTTGTTTAAATCATGAACCCCTGGGTCAAAATTGACCCCTCCCTTATTAATAATGTAGATATATTTTGGTGTGTTATATTTTCGAAGTTCCTTAATTGTGGCGAAATAGGTGAATTATCAGCAATGTCCAAAATATACCAAGTACAGTATTATTTTCTTTTGCTCCAAGGGGCTCACTTGCAAATTGCAAAGAACTCGATGAAAAAAAGTAAATCTGGAAATAAATCATGCAAAAATAAAGAAATTTACAGTATATGTTATTCAATTGCAGGATGTGAATAAAGTAGCGTATTTATGCAATGTCATTAATGAAATATAAATTCATATGATTCTGTTCATCACCTGCACGTAATATTGTTGTAAACAGTTTGTGAACAAATTATTCAAATACTTAGATGAGGAATGTTCATTTTTACGATGCACTATTCACATATTTTCATTAATTGCATTTTAAATCACATACTGTTGGCACCTGTACAAAACAATTTACAGGGTAATTTAGGTACTGCTTATATAATGCTTCATCATGGGATTACAGATTTACAGTTTTTCCCAGATTTTTTCTCAGATACTTGAGAGCAACTTTTGCATAGATAATGCTCTTAGAAAATGTTAGAATTGCTAATACATGTACATGTAGTTTGGAATTCAACAGTCCTTACCATATTCAAATTGAATTAGTGGCCAATTGGTCATAGAATCTTCCTGTCCAAACGTGCAAGCCAAGAGCTTAGATATTTGGTGTGTAAAATTGTCTAGTGACCCAAGTTTGTTCAGATCATGACCTAAGGGGCAAAATTGACCTTGACCAGGTGTGACTCTTTTTGCATAGACTTGTTAAGGAAAGCTTTGAAAATCTCTCAGTCTTAAAACTGTAAGTCGTTGTCCACTAATTTTGTTCAGATAATGCCTTTGGTGTCAATATCTTCCCTGCAATTATTTGGGTTTCACATAATAACCTTTCAAAGATGTCAAAAACATGGCTGAAATAATTTTACAGAAATGTTAAGGGTGACTCTCAATCAAGACTGTTCAAACCGTATTAAAAACATGTATGATCATGTGCAAGAATGTTTTCTCAAGAATGATTCTTATGATACCTTCAATCAAATTTGACCAGGATAATGATTCATTAAAAAACATAGCTATCCTTGGACATGACTCGTTTCCATGGTTATATAATAAATTAAAAAACCATTGGTCAGACTCCAAATGATTGACTATATGCTTCAGGAGTTCTGTGGTCTGAACTGTTCAAGAGGAAACTTGAATACTCTTTCAAAAGAAGTGTGTGAGAGGAACAGTACCACTATGAAATGATGCTCAGGCAGACTTATGCTACAGATCAGTTTTAAATAAAGACCAGGTTTGAAGTAAAAATGGTGGATAGTAGACTTTTGTTACAAGACTCTCCGTCACTTTAAAACAGCTTTAGGTTTTTCATACTCTGGTCTTTATTCAGAGGTCTGTCATTATCCTCAAGTGAGGTATTTTATAAACTTGTTACACTATGATATGTTTTGATATGTTCTAGGTCTTCCTGTGGGACCAGGGACACGAGGAAGCTGGGACTCACAACTGTTAAAGATTCCTGCAGTATCACCATCTATTGTTAATTGCTGTGTTATGAAAGTGGACTATTTTGTTAAGGTGAGCAACCTGATGCAATCCTAGCATGATCAGGCTTATGTTTTTGACATAAGTGTTGGTTTTTTTTGTGATATTTGTTTGTTTGAGTCATGTACAAACTGTTTGAATGAAATGATGACATGAAGACAATATTCCTAATGAAACATACATTAATGAGCTTTGATTTATTTTTGTGACTATTGTTAGATGTTCTAGATCAGAGTTAAAACATTTTAGGTGTAATATAATTAGCTTGATTGACTGTTTTTTGTGTATTTTTACTTCAACAAATTGATGGAAGAGTTGTCTCTCTGCAACTACAAATTGTGTGTTTAAGAAACAGAACACTGAAAAGAATGTTACTTGGACAGTGAAACCTTTCTTACACAGCACACTTCATGTCCATTTGGTCATGTTTGATTAGGCAGATCAATGGTTAAACTAGGTTTCCCAGAATATAGTTTATGTTATCGAGACAGGGGACAGTGTCAGATAAGGCAAATTAATTTCTGTTAAAACCAAGAACTGGATGAGACAGGATTTTCTATATATTACTTGGTCCTCTTGTTCTATATATTACTTGGTCCTCTTGTTCTATATATGACTTGGTCCTCTTGTTCTATATATTACTTGGTCCTCTTGTTCTATATATTACTTGGTCCTCTTGTTCTATATATTATTTTAAAACAGTTTTATTTATGATTGATAAAGGTTGCCCTTCACATACCCGGCGCATACAATTTGACCATGCATCTACCAATCACAATTGGAACCGTACCATTTCGACGTGGAGTTTTCAACTTTGCCGACCCAAACTTCTACAGGGATACACAAGCTCACTTTAATGCCATGACATTTCTGGGACTGCCCAACCCACCACCTTACAGAGAAACCATTACTCCACCTCCACCTTTTGAAGGTATTGATGTTTTACATTTTAAAAATGCAGCAGATATTATTGTCTTATCTCATATTTTATCATGTCAAAGTCTTGCTTATCTTATAGTCTTTTGTTTCTTCTGCCAGAGGATTTTCATGTAAATTTAGAAAATCCTTTACAATCTGAATTTCAAAATACTCTAAAATTTAATTGTTTTTAACTGGTTCATTGTTTTAAGTTCATGAGAGTCAACTTCATTACATGTACCTTATTACATGGACCTTATTACATGTACTTTGTAAAATGGACCTTATTACATGGACATTATTATATGTACCTTATTACATGTACCTTATTACACATACCTTGTAAAATGGACCTTATTACATGTACCTTATTACATGGACATTATTATATGTACCTTATTACATGGACCTTATTACATGTACCTTATTACATTGACCTTATTACATGGACCTTAAGGAAGAGTGGGATAAGAGACTTTCTTGCGTATGGTTATCATGGATCGGGTTATCCGCAGTTTTCACCAGTGCTGGAATATCTCATATTACATCCCCCATGTAATATGACTCTTGTGAATTACTTGTGATGTAACATTATAAACATTGTGATGTCACTTCCCCAATCAAAGCATCTGAATATTGTTTGATATTATATCATAATGCATTATTTTGATAAGTATTTAGAAACCTGTTTTAAGTTAAGTGCAAGACAGTATGCAAGAAAAAGTTTCTATCATGAGACATTTGGTTCAGGTGGAATTTCCATCTGAACTATGTGCTCATGACAGAAATTATTAATCTTTACTAGTAGTCCCCAACCCATCAAAGATCATATATGACTATAGGTTCGCTTGATTCTGTCCATCTGTCCTCTTTTACAAATAGGTAAAATGTACTTATGTGGCTAATCTGTCCATGACAGTCAATACATAACAGAATATACCATTTATTCTGTACATTTGTAAGTTAATTGGCTCTTGCGTGGCTAGAAAATTTCTCTTACATGGCTAAAATTAGACACATAAATATTTGAAATATATAACAGCTGCCAAGTACCTATCCATGTCTGGGCTGTAACTTCTGAATGCAGTCTGATTTTCAGATAACTTCACAAAGTTATTGTCCATAACACAAGAGTGTGTTGTGCAACACACCAGGGGAGCTACATTGATGGTCAAGGTCACAATTAGGGCTTCACCTGTAATTTAGGGTTATTCTCACAGTTGTTGTCAATATCACAAGGGTGTATCATGCACAGCATCAAGGGATCTATCGTGAAGGTCAAGGTCACAAATAGGATTCAAGCTTATAATAAACTGTTATGTTCTGGTATTTTGTGACTAGGTTGTAGCTTCTACATGCATAGACTAATTTTGAAATAACTTCTCACAGTTGTTGCCCATACATTGCCTGTGAAAGGTCAAGGTCACATTCCTGAGTCAAAAGTCACAAGACTATATTGTCTCAACCCAAATGTTCTCCTTATGTAGATTGCATGCAATATCCATGTTTCATCCAAGCCTGCTCATGGAAAGAATGTCAAGAGTCCATTTCTGATTCAAGTTAGGCTCAAGGTCAAAAAGGTCAACCAAAGGTCGCCAAACTATATCTCTTTAACCCTTTAATAGCTTTTCTTCAAACTTTGGTCAAATGTTAATGTTATCCTGATGAAAAAGGTCATGGTCACTCTTAGGGTAGTTGTGACACTAGTAGTTGAGATACTTCCCAAACCCCTTGTAGGTTTTTCATGAAACTTCAGTCTAAGATAAATTTTGATTACATGTTTAGGTTTAAAACATTTCTTTAAGGAGTTCAGCCTTCAGTTGGTGGCAGTAATGCTTTTTGCCTCTGTCATTTATTGATCTCCAACCAGTTTTAATTGTATGAAATAGTTGGAACTTATGAGATCTTTCCAACCCATGACAGAGAAAAGTGATGTAGAAGCTACACTTGATGCTCTTGTTGACATGCTTGTATGTATTGTAGACCCTCCGACATATGCCGAGAGTGTAGGTGGAGCGGTCAGTTTATGGGACGATGATGATGATGACTGTAACAATCCGGAGGAGAACATGGGAGATCTCACTTACACACCTATGTACACGTACGTGTACAACTACAGACCCCCACCAAGCTATTCAGAAGTCACACAGGTAGTATTTCAAACCCAACTGATATTCAACTACAATTTATTTTCAGTGTAGTCTTCAAAGCCAGTTTTTAGCAACGCATTGCGAGGGTTGCCCGCAAAACTGTTGTAACTACATTTTTTATCAAAAATGACATTTTTCAATTTTCTTATGTATTTTTTTGAAACGCATAATCTGATTTAATAGCCAGATTGATACCTTTTTTTTTCATGAATTTATTTATTATTTGCATAAAGCTGTATCTCAGATTGTCTAAAATGCTCCCTGCAAGACTGTTGTAACTTGACTTACTACTGTCTTGCAGAGAAATTTACATGAAAATAATTTGCAAAATAACTGCAAAACAGTGGTAACTGGAATTACTACAGTTTTGTATGATCAACTCTACGTAAAACAAGGTAGTGTACACTGCAAAACTGTTGTAACTCATTTTGCAGTGTTAAATATACATAGAAAACAGGTATTGCTTTGCTGCAATATGATAGTAACTGAATTTATGTTGACAAAATACTGCTACAAATAAATAAATAAATCATCTTATGCTAAAAATGGAAAGAGTACAAAAAAGTAGTTATAATCTGGAAATAGACTTTTTCAATGTGAATGCTTATAACCAGTACTTAAATTTATGAATCTAAATGAATTCAAAACCATTTCCTACTAATCAAAATTCAACTTGAAGCAGTCCATTTTTAGCTCGACTATTCGAAGAATAAGGAGACTATTGCACTCGCCCCGGCGTCGGCGTCTGCGTTGGTTAAAGTTTTTAATAAAGTCAAATATCTTGAATGCTATCAAAGGTATTGACTTGAATCTCAAACTATATGTTTACCATCAACATCTACACCTGAGGAAACAATCCCCATAACTCTGTTTTGATTTTTGACAGATTTATGCCCCTTTTTAACTTAGAATTTTTGGTTAAAGTTTTTTATAAATTAAAATATCTTGCATATTATCAAAGGTATTGACTTGAAACTCAAAATATATCTTTACCATCAACATCTACACCTGAGGAAACAATCCTCATAACTCCGTTTTGATTTTTGACAGATTTATGCCCCTTTTTAACTTAGAATTTTTTGTTAAAGTTTTTAATAAAGTCAAATATCCTGAATACTATCAAAGGTATTGACTTGAAACTCAAACTATATGTTTACCATCAACATCTACACCTGAGGAAACAATCCCCATAACTCTGTTTTGATTTTTTACAGATTTATGCCCCTTTTTAACTTAGAATTTTTGGTTAAAGTTTTTTTATAAATTCAAATATCATGCAAATTATCAAAGGTATTGACTTGAAACTCAAAATATATCTTTACCATCAGCATCTACACCTGAGGAAACAATCCTCATAACTCCGTTTTGATTTTTGACAGATTTATGCCCCTTTTTAACGTAGGTTTTTTTGTTAAAGATTTTTATAAATTCAAATATCTTGAATACTATCAAAGGTATTGACTTGAAACTCAAAGTATGTGTCTACAATCAACATCTACACCTGAGGAAACAATCCCCATAACTCTGTTTTGATTTTTGACAGATTTATGCCCCTTTTTAACTTAGAATATTTGGTAAAAGATTTTATAAAGTCAAATGTTTTGAATACTATCAAAGGTATTGACTTGAAACTCAAAGTATGTGTCTACCATCAACATCTACATCTGAGGAAACAATCCCCATAACTCTGTTTTGATTTTTGACAGATTTATGCCCCTTTTTAACTTTGATTTTTTTTATGGACTTAAAATGTATGTTTACTGTCAACATCTTCACCAATGTTTTTGATTTTTGACATTTATGCCCCTTTTAACTTAGAATTTTGTCACAGTTTTTACCAGACTAACATGGAAATACTCGAAATGGCTTTCTTTTGAAATATCATAGAATAATCATGCAGCATGCAGCGGTCATGCTTTTTTAATTCTTTACATTTCAATTTTGAAAAGTTACAAAGTTATTCATGATCAAATTTACAAGGTTATGTATTTCTTTGAAATTATCCCCTCCTCCCTCCAGTTGGCTTACAGAATCCAGAGTAAGGCTTTGAATGTAATGTACATTTACAAAGGTCTTTGAACAAGTTTCATATCTTTGACCTTAATTCTTATAGACAATTACACAATACTCCTGTTCTTTGACAAAAAACCCATTTTACCAACAACCTTTCGAATAGTGGAGCGTGCTGTCATGTGACAGCTCTTGTTAAATTTTGATGGCATATCATAGGAATGATGTTACAAACTTTTAAGGAATTTGCAGATCAGCTTGAAAAGGATGGACATCATGATCATGACTAAAGTTAATGTGACAAAAACTTTGCCTTTGAACAGTAGTTAGACATTCTTACTGATAATTTGCATTTGTTATGGTTAAAACAGTCCCCTACAGATTTTAGTGAACCTTTAATTTGCGATTCAATTTAGTTAAATAAAGAGGATTTTTTCTGAGTGTTATCTATGTTACCATTCTCTTCAATGACAAACAAAATTTCTGAGTGTAAAGTAAACCAGAAGTTTGTAAAGTAATTTTAGTCATCATCCTTTACTTATAAGACCACTCATAGCATAATGCAATTTATTTATAATTTTTTTTATTTTCGTTTCCACTGCACCGTTTGTTTCTCTGCAATACATATAAAATTCTAACAAAAAAAAAAATTCAAAAGGCCTAAAAATTGTTTCTTATCATATCACTTCCATCCGTAAAGACCCGTTAACCTAAAGATAAAAAAGTGATGGCATAGAACAAAGTATTGCCTGCTTTAATCAAAACACTGAAGGTTCAAACTCTGATATGGTCATAATGGCTGATGGAAAATTATTTTGTTTGTTGTATTCAAGTTGTCCTGTTTGAGAAGGTGAGCTTCAACAGTACATATTTAATGGACATATTTTCTTTACATTTAATCTTATTGTAACATTGATATTTCTTGTCAACAAGAATCACAATGGGAATCAGTGATGAAAAGTGTTGCCAATAGTTTCCCATATTAAAGATGACCTGAACTGAACGTTTTTCACATGCATGATGGATTCCATAAAATTGAACACAAACAAATAAAATATTAGTAGCCCTTGCATCTTAAATGTACAAAACAATGTTTTTGACAATGATCAATAGCCCTAACCAGAAATAAATATTCTTAATCACTTTTCAAAACTTATAATTGTTAAGAATACTATCTAACACTTGAATGATTGTGAAATATTTTGGTGTAATTTACAACAATTGTTAGAATACTTAGTCTTGTGATACAATGACCGGATGGTACTACAGATGTTTTATGAGCTTTTCAGGCCCTATATTCATAATGCACAAATTCTCTTTAAAGTTCTAGGAGCACAGTTACAATTAGTCTATATGTCCTGAAGGAAATGACCTTACTTGTACCAAAAACATTCCAAACTATGCTTTTTAATTTAATAAGAATGTTAGAAATAGAGCGAGGTATTTGCAAAGAATAAGAAATGCTTTGTGGCAACTCTTATTTGTGACGAAAGAACTTGAATACTGAAGAATGGCAAATGTCAACATTGTTTCAGAGTAAAAAGAACATGGCTCCATCGTTGTACTATCAATAAATTTATTTTACTATATCAGTAATTTCAAAGTGATCTTGGGACTTTAAATAAAGATTTATCTTCCCTGACAGCTAATTAAAGACCAAGATTTTTTGTCTTTGTTTTCATTGTAAAAGTAACTGAAGGAACTTTTAAAATAAACAAGCTTTTCCATGCTTGCCAGTAAAAATTCTAAGAAAGGTAGCACAGAACTACTAGAATTCAAAAGACGTAACCATAAAACACAGTTACTCCATAAAATAAAAACTGGAGACTCCATGAAAACTTTAACATTCACTTGCAATGCCCTGCATCTTTTTTTTTCAAAATCGTTAAATATGTAACGTTCCTTTAAAACCTACAATACATGTACATATTTCCCATCATAACCTCCATCAACAGACAAGAAAAAGTACATAGCTTTTGTCAGCATTATGGCCCTAATACATATGAGGTAAATATGGGTAAAGGCCAGACTTAAACTTTTGAGTTATTGCAGCTGTGAAACTTAGAATACTTGTTTTGCATCATCTGTAGGCAAAAGAAGAGGTAACTCTGACTTACAATTCAGTTAAGTGTTAATCGTATCAGTCTTTTATTTGAGATATTACTTCAAAATTCGGAATCCTTGTTAACCATCACGACCCAACATGTCAGCAAGAGCGGATATCTCTGTCAAGATTTCTTTTTAATTATGACCCTTTTCAACTTAGAATCTCGGTTAAGTTTTTTGTACGAGTCGCATTATTGATATAACTTTTTGAGACATTACTTTGGAAGTTGAAATGATTATATCCCATCATGACACCCATCTGAAAGCGAGAGTAAGTAACTCTTTCAATGTAAATGTATGAGTATCAAGAGCATTTCATAACTTTTTGAATTTTAAAAATCCTTCAGATAGCAAAAAAGATATAAAAATTCAAAAATTCCTTTCAAATACACAAGCATTGTAAACACAACTGTTATTGCCCACAGCAATCTTATCTAAATTGCCGTGTGACGTCATGGCAATCTCTCCTATATTTTGCTACTTATGGCCCTTGTTTACACTTTGAAAATACACAGATTCTTGTTTTGCTTATAGCACTGAGAAAAGTGCAGCCTTCTGTCCTACAGACAGCTCTTGTTGACTCGGATAGTCCATTTTCTTTATATTAAATTCAACTATATTCGACAGAAATCAAACTGTTATACAGATACACTCAGTCAATGTACTTTATGTAGTTTTAACTTTGGGGTAATATTAATTTCTCTATGAGTCACAATAAGCTGGTGCTGACTGTCTTTGTGCAAATTGTGATACTTACTTTGAAGGGTAATATCACATTAACTGATCTAAGACCTAAGTTTATGCTGCATTTTTCCTGGGTTTAGAAAAGTGGCGTACGTAATGGCAATACAGGCTTCATAGTAACCACCAAGGAGACCCTTGTTTTCAGTGAAATGTTAGACAATGCTAGCAAAGTCTGTTGCAGCAATATGCTTTTTGCAGAATTATCACCCTGCATAAATGGGATCATACTTCTACATGAAATCAGATTCTTGATGATGGTGACAAATTATACACCAAACTTTC
The DNA here is from genome assembly GCA_022818135.1 of Saxidomus purpurata. Lineage (NCBI taxonomy): Eukaryota > Metazoa > Mollusca > Bivalvia > Venerida > Veneridae > Saxidomus > Saxidomus purpurata. The sequence goes on along the minus strand of JAFMSR010000895.1, from coordinate 18,406 downwards.
CAGTCACATTTATGGTGATTATTTAACAATTGAAAACATCCCTTAAGATTTCTTAGTCTTGTGCCTGCTTGAAAATTGAAATAGCATAGGAATAGTCTTGAGGAACTCTACCTTTAGTCTCTGGAAACTGGCATTCCTTCGTTGATTACAGTTTATATGTTTTTTTAATTATTGTCACATAAACAGCAAGCATTCTATATAATATACATTTTTTGTACTTGTTTGCTTGTTATGTAAAATTGAAGATAACAAATCGATGGCTCAGCGCAAAACTATGCTAACTCCATTTTTTAAAATTGTCCAGGAGAGAGAAAAAACTGTCTACTTTTTTTCCCTTTTGATATTTTGTAACATTTTTTTCAGTCATGTATGCTGTTTAGTGTTAGAAAACTAATAACTATAGTCATTTTCATGTGAAACACTTACTTAACAGTAAAAAATCATAAATTTGAGTTAGACCTAGTTTTGCGCTGAAAATCAATGGTTTCTTAAAAATAATCTTGGCGCAAAACTGTAACTAAGTCAAGTTATATATAGTTTTGCACTAGCAATTTTTCAAACTGTGAAAGAAGTGGTATAAAACAAGTGCTAAGTCAAGTTGGATATCATTCAAAAATTTGATTTGAAAAGTATTTTGAGAATGAAAAAGTACAAAATTACCATAATCAGCTCCGAAAAATTTATTTATGTTAGATTTATCATAAATTTTCTTGCTAAAATGGCCGAAACTATTCAACAGTTATATTTTTTAAATGAAACAGCTTTTTAAACTTCATTCATATTAATTAAAGATGTTTGTGAGCATATCACTAAGCATGTAGTTAGCTATGGAACAGTTTTCAAGCAAAACTTACAATCTGGTTTTTGGTTATGACATTGTTATGTGTTTGTACAATGTGATATTGTAAACTGGGTAGTTCTCCCAATTACTTAATTTAATAAAGTACCCACTTCACTGGTTTAAAAATGCTGCACAAAATTCATTTCACATAGACTTACAATTCTAACACAAGTGGCTGCTTTTCCTATATAAATATTTAGGGAAAGGCCAGTATTTTATTTTACGATAAAATAAAGCACGTTTTTCCAAGAACGACGTGCCTTTAATGACGTAACAATTTGACGTAAGTAAACAAGCGCGTCCAATCGTATCATGCGTTTCAAGGTAACAATGATATTATACTAAGCGTTAAATAAAGTTCGGGATTGTTTTCAAAGAAAATAACGTGTTAGAATCAAAATAATAATATGTTCCCTATATTTTATCGTTGAATAAAATACAGACAGTCATTTGGATGCGTAAAATTAAATCACTTGTGCTAGGCACTCGTGATTAAATTACTACGCATCCAAATTCCTGACTATATTTTATTCAATGATAAAATATAGGGAGGCATTTATTATTTCATAAATTAAAGAATTCTCATTTCAAAAAGTTTATACATGAATGCTATACATTTTCATCATGTGAAAATAACCAGATTGGCACTGTTACATCTTGTTTGGTAAAATGTCGATCTTAATATATTGACTTTGCTGTGGTGCCATTAGTTTTCTTGACAAATTTAAAGCATGTGTTTAAATATTTTTCAAATTTAGATATCATATGATAATGTCATTTTGCAATACCATGCAATGATATTTCTTTCTTGGTTTGTGTGTACGGTTTATCCAATTTGAAAATTTGAACCGTTATGCACTGATAATCATTATTGAATGCTATTATTATGCTACATGCATATTGTGTAATGAGAAAAAGAACATTCCTGAAAGTCAACAGAAAAATCTTATTCTTTTCAAGGGAAAATTAAGCTCAAGATTCCTTATATTACGGAAATTCACAATGACGCATGAAGGGCACAAGTCAATCCAAACTTTAATCAAAATAATAACGTAAACACAAGCACATTAATTTGTGTTCCTTTTGGCAAATTTCATCAGAAGTGTGTGCAGAAGTGAATATAACTAAATACAGTACAAGTACTTAAACATCATAAGTAATGATATTCTAAATAAGCAAAACAATAAATTATATGTGACTACTTAGCAGACGGAGCATATAACTTTGCTTTTGTTATGGATGCTCCCAGGTTTGAATCCAAGCCAGTGCACAAGGTAGGGGTGTCCTTGAATTACGGCAATGTTGCCATTCAGCCCATTCAGCTGTAAAAGGTAAGCAGCAAAACAAAAACTTGCTTCCCTTAAATGAGTGCTCCAGAGCTAGTGAATAAACTTTACTTAGACTAAATTAAATTCACATAAACTAAAATGTGTCAACTGCAGTTGACTTTCATAAATATGTAGAAAATTTACTATGATATTTTGATACTCAGTTTCCTTAGATTGATATAGGTGGTCTTTTTGTTTTACTTTCATGTTTATCGTGCTTTTGTAAACCATCAGATACACGTCGCACATGTGTAGTTTGTTTTCAAAAATAATTCAGATAAACAAAATTGAATTGTCATTAATAGATTCTGTCATGAGCACAAGGTTACGATTGAAATATCCATCAACAAGGGTAACTGTTTTGGCAAGAACGAGGCCCGCAAAACAATGACTGATATTTCCATCTGAGCCAAATGTCTCATGATGGAAACCTTTTCTTGCTTACCGTCTTGCACTTTAAAGTAGATTTCTAAATGCAAACTTATCAAACTGATGAATAATTATATAAAACTAAAGATATTCCGACGTTGTGTTTAGGAAAGTGACATCACACTGTTTATAACGTTACGTCATAAGTAATTCATGAGATTTGATTCTTAAATTACTCGGCAAATAGTGAAATTTGGGGCAAATAATTTAATAGACATCAACGTCATCATGTAAAAAAATGTTCAGATAGCGTCATTTTTAAGGAAATACATGTACTAGCTAAGAAACTCTCTTGAAATTACCACATGGGGCAATTGGGCAGTGACCAGAAATGTCATGGAATTGTTTTAAAAAAAATTAAGAGGAAAAACTTTATAAGCGACAAAGATGTATACATTTTTGCAACTTCACGGCGAACGAACTGGCGCACAGTCTCAATAATATTACATCATCACAAATGTGCGTCCATTAACAGGGTGCGTATGAATAAAATCTAATATCTGCAAATAATAATGACAAACCTTTACAGAAATCTTACTTCACGTATTTCAGTTCCGGGGTTGTCTGAAATTGCATTTCTTATTTTGTATGAAGATTTAGTATAAGAGCAGCAAATTTGATTTCATAGCTGTTTTTATGGATTTTAAAGGTATATAAAATCAAACATGTTATAATGATTTTCTCCTGAAATATAGACTCATGGATAGAATACGTGTCTGTTAGATTCTTTTAATTATGAAATGGTTTTAAGATATGAAAAAAAAAAATTTTTGAATATACAAATGTATCAGTTTGTTAAAACAATTGCAAATGCATTTTTAAAATCTATATAATATTTTGTATCAAAGATTCAGTAACAGTTTCTGTATAGAAATCTTAAGGTACGCTTTAAGTAAATGTGGATACATTTATATCAATTGCTGACTGTTTCAGAAGTTGCAGATAACATGCCATCTAGTGGGCAAATGCAACATATGTACTGACATGATCATACAAAGTATTTACATTGTGATAATGTTGGTATTTTGTATCAGAAATTATGAGGTAAAGTGTCACATAATGGCAAAAACATTAATGAATGACTTGTGGCACTATCCATTATCACACATAGCAAAACCAAGTTTCAGGTTGAAGACACAGTCAAGCTATGCAACAGTATTTTTCAATGTCTTCCAGACCATTTACTCAGTCATTTAAAACTATAAGAGTTTATTTTACAAGCAAATACATACAGGATAATTGTTGGTTTCAGTGTAATATCATGTTATAATTTCACCAAGTGGGTCACTGGCTGGGCCACTTGTGAAAATAGCTACTTTTGGTGTTCACAAGTGAAACTAGAGCTATCACTAAATGTGATTAATACCCCCAAAAGGATTGCTTTATAAACTGAAGAAGTTCGTAGTAACATAATACCTTGCAAACAAACTAAAAAGAGATATTGTTCTTAGCAGTTCCTCTCATTGTGCTTGACCATTGTATGAAGTTGTATTGAATTCCAACTTGTAGTTTTCGAAAAATGCTCCAGACAGGGAAAGGTAACAAAGGGCAATAACCCTGTAATTAGTCAAGATGGAGTTATGGTTCCTGTGCACTGCACTTCCTCTCAATGTGCTTGACCATTGTATGAAGTTGTATTGAATTCCAACCAGAAGTTTTCAAGTTATGCTCCGGACAAGGAAAAGTAACAAAGGGTAATAACTCTGTAATGAGTCAAGATGGAGTTATGGTTCCTGTGCACTGCACTTCCTCTAAATGTACTTGACCATTGTATGAGGTTGTACTGAATTCCAACTAGTAGTTTTCAAGTTATGCTTCGGACAAGGAAAAGTAACAAAGGGCAATAACTCAGTAAATGCTCAAGATAGAGTTATAGTTCTTGTACACTGCACTTCCTCTGAGTGTGCTTGATCATTGTATGAAGTTGTATTGAATTCCAACTAGTAGTTTTCAAGTTATGCTCCGGACAAGGAAAAGTAACAAAGGGCAATAACTCTGTAATTAGTCAAGATGGAGTTATAGTTCTTGTGCACTGCACTTCCTCTCAATGTGCTTGACCATTGTATGAAGTTGTATCGAATTCCAACTTGTAGTTTTCAAGTTATGCTTCGGACAAGGAAAACTAACAAAGGGCAATAACTCAGTAAATACTCAAGATAGAGTTATAGTTCTTGTACACTGCACTTCCTCTGAGTGTGCTTGATCATTTGTATGAAGTTGTATTGAATTCCAACTAGTAGTATTCAAGTTATGCTCCGGACAAGGAAAAGTAACAAAGGGCAATAACTCTGTAATTAGTCAAGATGGAGTTATGGTTCTTGTGCACTGCACTTCCTCTCAATGTGCTTGACCATTGTATGAAGTTGTATTGAATTCCAACCAGTACTTTTCAAGTTATGCTCCGGACAAGGAAAAGTAACAAAGGGCAATAACTCTGTAATTAGTCAAGATGGAGTTATAGTTCCTGTGCACTGCACTTCCTCTCAATGTGCTTGACCATTGTATGAAGTTGTATTGAATTCCAACTAGTAGTTTTCAAGTTATGCTCCGGACAAGGAAAATGCAACAGACCGACCGACCGACCGACCGACCGACCGACCGACCGACCAACCGACCGACCGACCAACCACCGGGTGACTCCTATATACCCCCCTAAACTTCGTTTTGGGGGTATAATTATCGAGATATCACATTGATAGCAACAAGTTTTCTGTTCATTTTATGGTAAAAAGTACTTTTGTTGAGTTTGTTTCAATAAAATCTCGAAATGTCATCAGAAAACATAGCAAGCACAAGTCATTTTAACGACGTCATCGTCATCTACGGGTTTCCAGCATTCATTACCCTCAGTATACATTTTGACATTAATCTGCCCAGAAAATTTTATCTGTATATGTATAATCCACCATTATACATATTTCTATAAACCACCAAAAACATAAAATAAATAGCATTGTATACTGTAGAAACATGTAATAATTTCTTAAAAAATAAGCAGAATACTGTAATGCTAAAGAAATTATGTTATATCAGATGTACAAATAGAAACATAACAATGCAGAATGGCACAATTATATATTTGCTTCAAAACTGTTCCATAGTTGGCTTCAGCACAGTATCTTTAGAACTAAACAGGACGTGATATTTTTTCTTAACCATTTAGCTAGATCTAGGCAGTGCACTGGACCGTGGCATATCTTATAACAGCAGCCCATTTTGTTTTCCAAAATGACACTTTAATTGTATTTTATGTGATAATCAATTTAAAAACTCTGTAAAAAGTATGTCTAATATCATTATTTCTCAGTGCAAAACTATGTCTAAGTCAAGTTAGTAATAGTTTTGCACTAACTTTTATTCTTGATTTTATAAAACTATCAGTGCAAAACTATAGCTAACTCTACTTAGACATAGTATTGCACTGAAAAAATGAACAGTTTGACTTAGCTTCTTTTCTTGAAATTTAAATAGTTTTGGTAATACTTGGAATATATTAAACATCTTTTGAGAGGTTAAGGGGAGTTTGAAAAGGAATCAGAATTTATGATAAAACCAGTTTTGGAAAAAAATGGAGTTAGCCTAGTTTTGCGCTGAGCCATCGAAATACAGAGTGTAATATTTTTCGGTGAAGTATCATATTGAAATAGAAATAAACTGTATTCATTTAATGCATACAGAAATAATGAATTTGAAGACTATCCCCTTTTGCAATGTTTCAATGTCAGAGTTAAATATCTATTAATGTTACTGATAGCAAAATATTAATCTCAGACATTACGTATGAATACCAGTAACTTCCTTGATCTGAAGGTACCGGGTATAAAAAATTGTTGTCAAATGTAAATTTTTCTAGTAAGTAGTTTCGCCTTTTTGTGGGGTTTCTCATATACATAATGTAATTGTAACTTAAATTAATGTAAAAAGCCAAAATCACCCAGGTATTGGTGAAAATAAGTGTTTTAGCTTGGTCATAGCCTTTGGCATTATATAACAGACTGATTATCAATGTATAAAATATAAAATGGTTATTTTATATTGTATTGCTCTCTCAAAAAGTATATGTTTTAATGTTAGGTTTGTCTTAACTGGAAGTGTGGAAACTGTTTAACCGTGCTCTGTATACATGTATAATTCAGAAACTAAAAATAAAAAAACATTTCAGGAACCTAAATATAACAGAGCTGACAATAAAACTAACTTTAATGCATATATATTTTGTTAAAATATTGTTCTGACCATTTGGTCACCAGTTAATTACTCCAATAAATGATACAAAATCATCACCTTCCAATTTTCTTCAAATTGCAAAAGGCAGTACTTTGCATGTCTTACTATATTTTTACTGTTGAAAACTTCCTGCAAAAGAGTTGTAAGTCAAGTTACAACAGTTTTGCAGAAAGGTCGAATATCTATAGATGATCTAGATAATTCTGCAAAAGAGCAGTAAGTCTAGTTACAACTATATTGCAGTACAAATATACATGTTTAAATCTGAAATGTCCTGCAATACAGCGGTAAGTACAATCTTATTAAATAAAACAAGTTATGACAAGTCTAGATAGAAAAATAGAAAATTGTTTTAAAAGTAATGTAATTTCAACACACATGTTCAAAGCATGTTGCCAAAACATTGCTTTCTTTTAAATAAGGAAGTTTTAAGCTTCTCCTGAAAAATTTATAAAAACACAGTTACAACAGTTTTGCGGGCAACCCTCGATTGTGTAAGGCTTTCTTACTTCAGAAGAAAAAGTTTTGCGTCAAATTATACTTTGTTTATCTGGAGTAAAAGGTACATTGTAGTTCACAATTTTATTACTACTGCTTCCAAACATTCATGTTTTGTAAGCTAACCTGACACAAATTGCCATGGTGAGCTGTTAGGATCACTTACCGATGAAACTGTGGTCAAATGTTTACCTCATAAAGTTAATTGGCAGACCCCTTGATCTGGCCACGCCAGCTCAATGTCACAATTTAGGGTCAAAGATTTGAGTTTATGTGCTCAGTATCTGCTAAAATCTTTGAAGGATTTAGATGAAACTCAAGTCAAATGATCATCTCATCGAGACAATGATTATGTAAATCCAGGTTCCGGTCACACTGGCTAAGGTCGAGGACACAACTTCAGGTCTATTGGCTGTGGTAGATATACATGTAGGTGTCTTATAGACTGCCTTGCTTCCACTTCAGAAACAACATCTACCCAATCACTACCAGTATAAAAGGTGGTCAGAATGTGGACAAAAAGTATGTCACAAGGTCAAATAATAGAAAAATCTTGTCCACACAACCTCTTTAACATTCTCGATGTCACAATTCCTTTGCAATCTTGACCACACTTGCACCAAAGACATATTGCCAAAAGATCTTGGATAAGTTTAATACTGGGTCAAGAACTAGTTCACCAGGTGAAATGATAGAAAAACCTTGTTTAGCCTCTTGAGGCCACACATGACCCCGAATCATCATGAAAATTGGTCAGAATGTTTGTCACTATAATCTTTAGGCCAAGTCAAAAACTAGGCCATGTGCAGTCAAAAACTAGGTCACCAAGGCAAATTATAGAAAAACCTTGTTAACACTTTAGAAGCCATATTTTACTACCCAATTATTATGAAAGTCAGAAAAGATGTGTGTTTTAATGGAATCTTGGTTGAGTTTTAAACTGGGTCTCGTGGGATCTTATCAAGGTCAAGGGATCAAATTATAGAAAAACCTTATTTACACTTTAGAAGCCACATTTTCCTATCAATTATCATGAAAGTTGGTTACAATGATTGTCTTGCTGAACTCTAGGTGGAGTTTGAAACTGGGTCACATGGGATCAAAATCTAGTTCACCAGGTCAAATCATAAAAAACCTTCTTAACATTTAAAAGCCACATGTTGTACCCAATCATCTTAAAAGTTGATCAGAATGTTTGTCTTGATTAACTCTAGGTTAAATTTACTAGGTCAGTGTGGGGTAAGAAATTAGGTCAGCAGGTGAAATATAGAAAAACCTTATGAACACTGTAGAAGCCACATTTCTAACGAATTGTCATGAAAGTTGGCCAGATTGTTTGTCTTCAAACTCTTGTTCAATTCTAGGTTGAGTTCAAAACTGGATTGCATAAGGTCAGGAACTGGGTCACCAGATAAAACAAAATAATAAACTTGTTAACACCCTAGTGGCCACAAATGACCCCCAATCATCATGAAAGTTGGTCAGAATGTGTGTCTCAATGAATTTTAGGCAAGTTCAAAACTGGGTCATGCACGGTCAAAAACTAGGTCGCCAGGTCAAATAGTAGAAAAACCTTGTTATCACTCTAGAAGTCACATTTTTTACCCCATCATCATGAAAGTCTGAAGGAATGTATGGCGTAATGAAATCTAGACCAAGTTTGATACTGGGTCACACTAGGCCAAAAACTAGGTCAAGGGATGAAATCAGTGAAAAACTTGATATCTCTTTAAAAACCACATTTTTCAACCAATCCTCATGAAAATTGGTCAGAATGTTTGTCTCTATGATATATAGGTAAAGTTTAAAACTGGGTCATGTGGCATCAAAAAGTAGGACGCAAGGTCAATAGAAAAACTTCTTTCAAAGCCACATTTCAAGTGTGAAACTGGGTCATATGGGGCCAAAAACTAGATAATCAGATCAAATAATGGTCATCGTACTCCGGTGAACCATGCAGGGCCATCATGTAACGAACAAGTTAACAACAAACAACTGACATAGTCATTAACTTTACTAAACTGTAAAGCTAATTGCTGTAGTATTATTTCTCTGTCTTTTTCAGTCTGACCAAAATGAGATAGTGTTTTCTCCTGATCTGGATGTTATTAATGGAGGATCTTGATAGCTACTTCCTGTGCTTTTTTTGCAAAAGCTGATTTCATTGGTTGACCAAGATGTAAGCCTGTATCTGATTGGTTTAAAGTAGATTGCTTCAGAATGTAATCAGTGTGACCTGCTTTAACTAGAGAAACAAGAAGTGCTTGTACAAAGCAATTACCAAATATGTGCCTCTCAGTATCAACTTGATTATAGGAATCATGAACTGGCATATTTCGTTTCGTACTTCATTATAGCATTAAATATCCGCAAAATAGCTATTATATACTTTTACAGATGAAGAGTTTTATATATTTATAGAATCTATTGATTTTGTTCTAGTGGACCTAGTCAAGACATTTATGAAATCTGCAATTTATGAGATCATAATAATGTTTTTAGAATATAGGGCAAACTTTTCAAATAATAATATTGTGTGATAGTTTATTAAATAAACTGTATTTTTCTGAATAGTTTGTTGGTGAAATTAAGTCATACCAGTTTCAACATAGATAATGAAAGTATTAAAGCTCAAGTGATAATTTCTGAAGAATAAGATTTAATTGTTTTCAGAGACAAAGTTACAAATTTTTATTGATTAAACATCACTGTAAACTGAGCATTCTTTGTGTGATGAAACTTTCCCAATTTCTGAGCAGACAGATTTATTTCAAAAACTAAGGTCACCAGGTCAAATAGTAGAAAAGATAGGAGAATTCTCTTATGGTAAATCTGTGAGAATTGAATCTTTTGCGAGAAGTAGCGAAATGGGAAATTCGTGAAAATTTAATCACCACAAATATTACCTAATTTACAGTATTTCACACAAGTAACAGTAAACTGATTTAGCTGAGTAGATTTTTTACTTACATTCAATGTCCACTGCCATTTTCATTTTTTTTAGTCTGTACCATTTTAAGGGTACAATATTTATGTTTGGTTAATGAAGAGCTGATAGGTTGCTCCTTGTTTTCATAAATAAATCTAACTAAGACCCCTCTGATTTTCTGACATTGTCTTGTCTATCAACACTGAAAGTACCATTTTCTGTTCACAGGGTGCTCAATGAAAATGAAGTCAAAGTTTTCAGTAAATAAACTTCTCTATATGCACTGTCCTTCTTCAAAGAAAAAAAATCATGTTTAGATTCTAAATTCATTACTACAAGAAAACTAGACATTAAGACATTTAGGTGAAGTAATTTGTTGACTAGGCGTGCATTCATTCAAGTGAGCACTATCAGCTTAGAGACCAAATTCCTTTTTTGAAACCCATATCCTTTTTACATCAACAGTTTAATTATCTGTAATTGAATTACATAATTATAAACATGTATATAGGTATATGTTGTATTTTAGGCATCAACAAAATGTACCTGTCAAAGCTTAACTGTAAGGTGACTTGCTCACAGATGTACTATGTCAAGTTTAAAAATATAAGTAGTCTTAAATCACTTGCAATATTTGAATATGTAATAATATATGAGGAAAACAAGGCTTCAGGGTAAAATTCAGAGTTTTAAGTAACTTGAAGTTAGAATGCGACATGATTTTCATACTCGGTCATAGTCACACTTAGAGGTCAGAGATCATATGACTACATCAATTAAGCACCTGAGTATTTTCATTAAACTTGAGTTCAAGTGTTTGTCTTGTTGTGCTAAGAACTGGGCCTAACAGTCACTTTTAGCATAGATGTGTGATTTTTCCTAGTGGCATGGTGCTGTGAAAAACAATAGGCGAAAAAACACTGCATTCACAACTAAATTAGAAAATTATAAATAAATTATTTTGTAAACTTTCCCTTGATATGAAGTTGTTGATACAAATTTCTTTTTTTATGAAATTATGAACATGAGAAAATCATCGGGAATAATGCAAAAACATGGACTGGCATTTCTTGCCACTTAAGTTTTTTTATTTGTAGAAAATATTAAATAATGCAGCAAATTGTTTACAAACATGATCTTTGCTTTAGTAAATTTGATAGATATAAGTGAACAGAATAAAATGGTTGTGAGCATATCATAGCATTTATTATTTATTTAACAAATAGTTACAAGTGTACAATTCACATAAGTGTATGGAACAATTTTTTAAAGTTTCATTCGGTGATATTTAATTATTTCTCCCAATATTTGTTAATTTCACATGGATATTTTAGTACATTGCAATGTTTAAGAACTAAGCTAAATATTATGTATTTACTCACTTCTTGACTTTGAGAGTGTAATTTGATTAACACCAGAGTAAAAAATGTTCATGGCGAGCATTTAAAAGATTGTTGGATGTCCACCTTCTGTCTGTCTGTCTATCTTCCATATTTTGTTTGATTACACTTTAGCCTCCTCATTCCTCAAGCAATCTTCACTATACTTGGACAGAATGTGTTCACATTGGCCAACTCAAGTACAATCTAGAGGTTCATTGATTTATCTTTTTCATGTTAGATAAAATGCATATACATGTATACACAACTCATTGATCTACTATGATTTGGGTAAGATCAGGCTAGTTACACCACAGTTATATAGTCCTTGGTCTTGTTCAAAGGCAATACGCTGATTTTTTTTAACACACTAGAAACCACATCTCTTGAGGAATTGTTCCAAGTTTGGTCCATGGCAATAGAAGCAATGGTACTCTGGTGAGCAAAATTAGGCTATCAAAGCCCCCTGTTTCATTAATTTGACACTCACGAAGTTAGGTAAGTTTATAGAATGTAACCTGTAGCTTTGACTGTGAATGTTTTACATGATGAACTCAATAAATTCCTGATATAATATAAAAGGTGAGTGAAACAAAGTCATGTTATTTGTAACACAATCAATCAAGACTTTATTTTTTTTGAGCTCTAGGCTTGCTCTCTTTGAACATCATATCATGTATAATTGTGGAAGACAACTTGATTTATATGTCATAGATTTTTGGCAAACCTGAGCACGAAATGCTCAAGGTGAGCTACTGTGATCGCCTGATGTCCATCGTCTGTCTGTCTGTCTGTTGTCCGTCCACACTTAACCTTGTGTATGCAATAGAGGCTGCTGTGGAAACTACATTTTTCACTGAACTTCATGAAATTTTGTCAGAACAGCTGTCTTGATAAAATCTAGGTCAATTTTGAATATGGATTATCTTGGGTTAAAAACTAGGTCAGCAGGTCAAAACATAGAAAAACCATGTGTATGCCATAGAGGTGACATTTACATCCCCAATCATCATGAAAATTGGTCAAAATGTTATCTCAATGATTTGTAGGCAAAAGTTCAAATCTTGGTCACCTGGGGTTAAAAACTAAGTCACACAGTCAAATCAAAGAAACACCTTTTTAAACTATGTGCCGCATTTATTACCCAATCATCATGTATTTTTGGTGTGAATGTCTTATCACGGGCAAATGGGATGTTTGTGTTTATGATATATAGTTTAGGATTGAAGTTTGGTCATATTTGGTAACAGGTCGGTCTCAGGTGAGCAACATAGAGCCATCTTGGCCTTCTTGTTTATTATAAACCTTTGAAACCCAGACTCTTTCTAAGTCAAACTGTCACCAAAGTCAACCCAGTCTGTTTCCAAGTGGTATGGAGACATACTGATTTTGTGCTGTCAGTCTGTCACAATGTTTGTCCGAACAACTCCTCTCGTATCCATGCGTGTATAATAATGAAACTTTGTAGAATATATTTATTACCAAGTGTATATTGTCAAGGTGTTACATTTGACTGAGTTTTGGGATTTTGAAGAAGTTTGGCATATTTGGATGACATGATGATATTCAGCCAAGCTTTGATAACACTCTACATGTCACATTTTCCAATAAATTTTCACAAGCCTTGCTCAGAAGCATCAGTATGAAGCGTAGATGTGCGTATTATGATTTAGGGTCACTAGCTCAAAGGTCATGGTCAAAGGGACCTGAGAACTGAAAATCTTGTCAGCCCTTCTCCAAAACCCTTTGCTGGATTTTCATGGAACTTTGCAGGAATCATCAGTATGAAGTCTAGTTGTTCATTTTGTAATTTGGGGTCACTAGGTCAAAGGTCACAGGGTGGGAGACATACGTTTTTTTTTCATGACAGTCTCTGGTAAGCACTGAATCTATATAGTCATTAGACAACTTCATTACAAACAATGACAGCTGATGTAATCACTACATTTCAGCTTGTAATACTAGTTGAAACACATTCAGGTTGCACTTTTATTTATTTATTAAGTTTTTGAACATATAATTTATAGTGATGAAAAGTTACATTTTTTATACGTTTCATATTTTATAAAACTGTTACATGATACAAATGTACTGTTTACTTTTGATATGATCTGTGCTAATTTCTAGGTGCCATGTACAAACTGTATTATGTAGGTGTTGTTGAAGAGATATTTTTAATAAAGCTCTTTATAAAACAGAAATAGTTTTCTTCTCTTATTAGAAAATTAATATCAGTAAGTTTACTAACACTACAAAATATCCACTAAACACATTATGGACTGTCCCCTGGCTGTTTGCATCACACACCTTTGTGGTTTGGAGAAAAACTTTTTGAAGGTACATGTACATTGTATTTCAAAGTCAGTCAATGCACATGAAGTTATAGCCTGGATACCAAGTACTGGTATTTAACCATTTATCACAGGTTGTGAGCCCTTAGTATGACCTTCACCTTCAAGGTAGCTCCCTTGGTGTGATGAATGTTACACCCGTGTGTTATGAGCAACAAGTGTATAAAGTTATTAAATATTGGTCAATTACAGCCCTGACATGATGTGCTGATGGAAGGACATGAATAGATGGATGGAACTGAGCAAACCTATAGTCCCAAAGTGTCTTTGGCTGGTTGAAGAGTAATAACTGAAACTAGTAGGGCAGTAATTTTAAAAAAGATGAACCTAGGGTCATACCCTGTTTATGCAATGCATTTCCTTTCATTGTCTATCAATAGATGAAGTATCAAGCGATTCCATTCAACGCTTTTTGAATCATGCTCTATACAAGTAAGGGCAGTAACTCCAAAATTAATAAAGCAAGAGTTATGGTTTTGTGTCCTGCACTTCTTCTCATTGTTCTTTGCTATATAAAGTATCAATTGGTTCCTTTCAATGCTTTGTAAGTTATGCTGTACACAAGAATAATTAACAAAGGGCAGTAACTAAAAACATTATGATGCTCGAGTTATGCTTCTTGTGCAGTGCACTTGTTCTCCATCAGTATTGGAAGTATCAATTGATTCCATTTAATATTTTTAGCTCACCTGGCACAAAATGCTAGAGTGAGCTTTTAGGATCCCATTCTGTCGTACGTCCGTTAACATTTTCCTCCAAATGACATCTCTGAAACCACTAGGCCAATGATGATATAACTTGGCAGGGATTCTCCTTCCATGAAGCCCTTTCACAGTTGTTCAAATAAGTCCATTCCATGCAGAACTCTGGTTGTCATGGCAGCAGAAAGAAAAAATTTAAAAATCTTCTAAAGAACAGGAAGGCTGAGAGTTCAGATATTTGGCATGTGGCATTACCTAGTGGACATCTACCAAGATTGTTCAAATTATGACCCCCGGGTCAAAATTGACTCTGCCAGGAGGGGTCACTTGTTTTTCCATAGGCTTATATACGAAAAACTTGAAAAATCTGCTTCTCTGAAACCACAAGGCCTAGAGCATAGATATTTAGCAAGTGGCATTACCAAGTGGACCTCAACCAAGATTGTTCAAATCATGACCCCTTGGTCAAAACTGACCCTGCCTGGGGGTCACTTGATTTTACAGAGGCTTATATTGAGGAAAATCATGAGCACCAGGTCAAACTTTACCCTCTGCTATTGATGACTTTCTATTATAGCCAATGGTAGCCAGGTGAGCGATATAGAGCCATCTTGGCCCTCTTTGTTTTAGTTATGCCCCACTTGAAAGTGGGACAGACAGATGGATGCTGTGGCCTTGGAGCCCACTTCAGACCTCTGATCTGGACTTGCTTCAATATTGCAGACTTCAATTCTTGAGATTCACCTATATTTCAATATTGCAGATTACAGGTTTTGAAAACGAATGTTCTCAAAACATTTCAAAGTACAGTTCAACAATTACTGATAAAAATTCAAATTTTGTAATTCTTGGATGATTTGTTACAAATGAAACAACAGCTACAAACAAGTTTTTTAATCTTTATTTTCCATAATGTACCTCATTTATTAATATTTCATATTTCAAAAGTCCTGAAAACAATGTACTGACAAGGAACCCTAGTACAATACATGAAATCACCTAGTCTTGGTGTTACCTGATGTTACCTGGTGTTACAGAAGTCTTCAGTTTGAAATTATTGCCATATCCAAACTTTTCAAAATAAGATTTACAATTTCTCACCGATTCAAATATAAAACTCTGAAACCCAATTATGCATAACATTTACCAAATGCTTTTCACTACAGAGAATTGCAAATACGTGTACACATTAATACACATTAATGGATTTCATCACAGGATTATATCTTCCCTTAATGTGTGCAGGAAAGGCTGACACACAGAATAGGCTGAAATGGTCTTTTTAAATAGTAAATCATCGACCATAATTTAAGAACTGCAGAATACCAGGGTAATATAAAGTCAAAAGAAATAATCCATGACAGAATTTTTGTCTTGTAATTTGTATTTTCTTTTTCAGTGGAAACTTTTTACTTAATATAGAAACAATATGGCTTCAATACTATAGTATATTATAGGCATCAATTTTGATCATGTTTTATTACTACTGAGGTATAGAACTTTCTAATTTGTGGTACGCTGTTGGTACGGTACCTTAAGAATTTTTATCTTTCTGGACATTATATATTGTCATTAATGACACAATCAGCCTAAACACAGGAGCAATTAACACTGTCACTATTGGTATACTGTAGTATTGTATGTAGAACGTCACGTCTCGCACAGGCAGCATACCAAATATAGAAATAGTTCCGTGAGTTGTTGGTGGAAGACATCTTGTCCGCCAGTACTGTAACACTATATTAAACTTTTCACTTGAAAGATCTGTAGGTATCACCTCAGCCTGTAAATGATCAAATGGAAGCATTGGCAAGTAGTAACTGTGGCAAGTAGAAACTATGGCAAATAATGCACTGGCATATAGAGGCAATGGCAAATTGAAACAGTGGCAATCTGTACAACTTGTGAACTAGAAAATCTAAATCAACCTGGCTGTGCAAACCCAGCATAAAGCCTCTGTGACCAGTAGGGTAACTGTTTTAGTGCATGTTCTGGCTAACTGTTCTGGCTAACTGTTCTGGCTAACTGTTTTAGTGCATGTTCTGGCTTACTGTTTTAGTGCACATTCTGGCTAACTGTTTTAGTGCATTTTCTGGCTAACTGTTTTAGTGTGCTTTCTGGCTAACTGCGTGTTTTAGCGTGCATTCTGGCTAACTGTTTTAACTGTTTTAGTGTGCTTTCTGGCTAACTGTTTTAGTACATGTTCTGGCTGACTGTTTTAGTGCATATTCTGGCTAACTGTTTTAGTACATGTTCTGGCTGACTGTTTTAGTGCATATTCTGGCTAACTGTTTTAGTACATGTTCTGGCTAACTGTTTTAGTGTGCTTTCTGGCTAACTGCGCGTTTTAGCGTGCATTCTGGCTAACTGTTTTAACCGTTTTAGTGTGTTCTGGCTTACTGTTTTAGTGCATATTCTGGCTGACTGTTTTAGTGCGCATTCTGGCTAATTGTTTTAGTGTGTGTTCTGGCCAACTGTTTAGTGCATGTTTTGGCTGTTTAAGTGGGTATTCTGGCTGTTTAAGTGCGCGTTTATGCTAACTGATTAGTGCTTATTCTTGCTGTTTAAGTTCATGTTTTCGCTAACTGCTTGACTTTCAAAGCTGATACAGACTTTTCTGGAATCTTAAATCAAACTTAGTGCATTTATATATAGAACAAAGTAACAATTAAAGGGCAATAACTCTGAAGATACTAAGCCAATATTGACGAAAACTGTGTGTGTACCCCTGCAAAATGCTATTGCATACTGTATAGCGCTTTAAATCCGCGGTGTCAAATATTGGCGTTTTTTAAAGTGTTTTGAATTGGCGATGTCTTAAATTGGCGGAAATCACATCAATCGCCAAAATTTAACCTCGACCTCGACCAGAGCCCGCTAAAATAATACCTTGAACTGGCATGAATGTTTCTTTCAGTAGATATTTTGATCGTCGGCGATTACCCTCCATTTTTCATTTTATTATTATTATTATTATACCAGATATATTGAGCGCCCTTTTGATATGTCACTGTTAATTGACTTTTCCAATGATATGATTGACTGTGTATTCATTCGATTAAATAGATCTAGTCCAATTATCCTTTGGAAATGGTAACACAACTGCTCGAAAATACGACCTGGGCGAAATACAAGGCAAAAAATTACACAAACTTTATTATTCAATGGAAGAAAAAGGTGTGTTAGAAAAACCTCTATTGTTATTGTTATCTAGTGTAAAACACATCAGGACGCTCAGGTCGCCTTAAGCCAAACAAGAAAACAATACATTGTATACCTTTTAACTGCATACAGGGTTAAATTTATCACACCTCTTTATGATGAAACAGTTATTTTTTTTTTACAAGCAAGTTGTTTTAGCCATTTATAATAAACATGAATATATAGAAATTATGTGTGTAATTATATTTTATTGTGTTTAAATCTTTCTTAAAATCAGAGCTTCAAAATTATTATGCCGGAGAAGTAAAAAAGCAGCTCTCTGCCGGTGTTGAGTTAGGTAATGTTCAAATCGACTCAAGTCCTCTGTTGTCAAACCACTGCACGCACAATGGTTGGTGAATGCTATGCATAAATTATCTCAGAAGAAAACATTATAATAGAGTCATTCAATACCAAACTTCCTCAGGTTCTGTGCATATTATTTAAAAGATTGCTTCAGGTATCGTTAATAAAGAATAAAGCAAATGCAATTTCGTCATTTCCTATCCCAACTGATTCACA
>JAFMSR010000894.1:35000-38751 GCA_022818135.1 Saxidomus purpurata | reverse complement strand
GCCGCCAGCATGGATGATGCTGAGCTAGAATCCTGGAAAATTCATTTCCCGGTTGGATATCCAGAGAATATGCAAGCTGGAATAGAGGAGCCAGAGGAGCTCACAGAACCTGAGTAAATCCTACCAACAGCTTTTTACAGTCATTTTCACCTGGGCAGAACGCTGCGAGATCTAGATCTGCAAACCGATACATTGAGGGACGTGTTAGTCAGAGTACCAGCAGTAACTGACAATCAGGTCAATCATGTTGTCACTGTTGCTGTCTACTGTGATCCCAGATCATACCCGTCGGAAGAGAGTCTTCAAGATCTACCCAAGGATTAATATGATCATTGCCGTAGGGCTCCATCAATAGCATACATGGAGTAGTTTATGCAGCAAAGACGAGTGTTTTCAAGCACTTGCCAGACTTTTGCGTCATCCCAAGGTTACAGACATGGGTGAAATTGGCCTAGATCGCAACGGTCCTTTGAGGTATTGGACCTTCCAAGTAAACATACTTGAAGGAATTATGCCCCATTTGCAAGACAGACACGTATTGGTTACCCACCAGCGTAGAATAAGAACAGATTGTGGCACAAAAATCTTCTTAATTCTTATTGATTCTACACTTCTTTAAGAAATATGTACATCCCAATTACTCTATCCATCGTCATTGCTTCATGTGTGATCAGTATGTACTTCAGAGATGGATGAAGTGTTCCCAAGAACGTTGTTTGGATTTACTAACTTGGTTGATAAATTCTCATCTGACCAGCTTGCAGCTCTTCGAGACATTGACGAATCTCAACTGCTTCTAGAGTCAGATGCGCCATGTTTTCCATTTCGGGGATCCAGAGTGTCGTCACCAAGCCAGATCTTCACAGTAGCCACGAATGTAGCTGACTACTACCAGATCAGAGTTGAAAAAGTCCTAGAAGTTACAGTTGACAATGCATTGTACATCTACCAGGGACAGTTCCAGTACTATACATGAACATGCACTGTGATGAGTAGGACTTCTAGAAATACTTAGAAAAAAAAAAAAAAAAAAATTTTTTTTTTTTTTTTTTTTTTTTTTTTTTTAAAAAAAAAAAAAAAAAAAATTTTTTTTTATTTAAAAAACCCCTCCCCTTTTTTCTCAAAAAAAAAAAAAAAATTTTTTTTTTTAAAAAAAAATATTTTTATTTAATTTAATTTCCCCCCAAAAACAAAATTTTTTTTTAAAAAAAAATAAATTGAAAAAGGGGGGTTTTTTTTTTTTAATTTTAATATATTTTTATAAAAAAAATTAAAAAAATTTTTTTTTTTTGGAAAAAAAAAATATTTTATCTGAACAAATTAACATTACTCTCAATTTACAACTAATCATACCTGCATACTTTGAGAAAGATGCTGCAAATGAGTTCAATATAGGATGTTCAGCCAATTTCTAATTGATAGGGAATTCCATATTGGAACAATATTCCATTTATAAGGACCAGGAATGCTATAATGGATATGTAGTCCAATTCTATTGGATTTCAAAACATACAAAATCCAGTTCAGGTATATATATACGTCCACATACTTCCTTCCGAAGCACACATTTGACCAATGAGACCGAAGAGGTTCCTTCCAGGTATCTACAATGATCCTCTGGTACCACCAAGTTGCTGAATTCAATGAATCAATAGAAACAAAAGCCACTGAAGTTTCAACGGGCTTCCAGCTCATGAAATGTACTGACCACAATTCCAGCCAGAGGGTTCATACAGTTGGCTTCTTATAATAACATTTGATTTGCAATCACAAATGTTGAGTTTCTTGCTCTTCACAAATGGATTTGGTCACAACACGACTCTCTTCTTAGTCTGGGGCCTTCATTTATATTTATAACGTTGGGAAGGGTGTTGTGATGGTAAACAATTAAGTGTTGTGTGATCTGTAGAATCACCTACTTTCTGTAAGTTCCCACCCTTCCAACTCCTTTCCCATGCTAAAGATAAGGTTAAGCACGGAGAACTTCAAGACTAACGAATTCACTTGAACTTTCAAGTTTTGAAACAGGTACAAATTGGTTCGGCTTGGTCCAATTCCTAAGTGTTCAGAAAGTTTGAGGCATTTTGGACACTGATATAATCACATTATATGAGATTGAAAAATTGAAAAACAAAAGTCAAAACATTGGTTTTGGAAAGTGATGCATCCTCTTCCTGCGTTTAGTGGGAAACTAAGCGTAATAATACCCTCAACCGTTAGAAGACAGATTTCCTGAATGGTCTGTAAAATTTATTTACATAGTCAAAATATTGACTTACCAATCTTAAATGACATTCATAAATTGACTTGTTTATTTTTTTAAACATTTAAATGGAAATCTTATAAATTTAATCAGTAGATGAGATTGTAGCGATGACCACTCGAATGTGTTCAATACATAAGGTGATTAAACGCAACAAAATTCTTAATGGGATGTTTTCAATTCCTCCTGCGATGAAAAGTTTTCTCAAAGTTGATAAAGTCCATTGATAGACCGAGTTGCTGTAACATATATCCATTTTCTTATTACAGATAACAAAGACTCGTCATGGTCATCTCTCTTGGCATTGAAAAACGGATTTATGATTATTGACGTAGGCAAAGATTTTGAAACCCCATACTTCACATCCATAGTGAGGAATGTAATCTATCAGAGCCTTACATGTTTTCAAATACATCACGTAAGTATTATATAAACTAGTATATTAACAATAATTCACCAATCTTCCGTAATATTTCAATGGTAACCCATAATTCATATGATTGTTTAGAATTGCAGTCATAGCTGCGTATATGTTTTATAGGTATATCAAGTGATAAAACTTTAAATAATTTGTTCTTGAACGTTATGCTATACCTTTCAGTTTCAATGCCACGTTTTAATGATAAAAAGGTTGACGTTGAAAAAACTTCTTTTATTATGTAATGCAAATTTTTACTTTGACCATCTGCTGTGATGAAGATGTCTTTCTCAGACGACAGTATCAATCCATTGACGGAATAGATCCATGGTTTAAAGAAGACATTTTCCCAATGGTTTGTAATGGTTTCATAGAGTAAACACAGACTCGTCTTGTAAAGTTCCATTGCTTTCAGAATGTTCTTGGTATTACGGCCAATGACATATACACGTTCATTTATATATACATGTATTTCGAAATATTGTAATGGAATCCCAATAATGTGATAAAGATACTTGTCGTTAAAAATGGTGTCCATTGAAAAACAAAGTTTTCCGAGGAATATTAACTTTGAAAGTACAGTAAACTTACTTTCGCTGTGCTAATCTCTCTTTGTATTATGATCATTTACAGTTGTGTAGCATGTTTATATTTGTATTGAAATATTTTTAAAACATTCCCATACTTCAAAAAGGTTTTGGGGGGGTTTTTTTTTTTTATGGGGGTTTTTTTTTTTGATTCATCAAGTGATAAAATTTCAAATGATTAGTCATACATTAATTTGCTATGTTCTGTAAGTTTTCGCCCGCACTTCGTATCTCGGCTATAACTTCTATATGCATTGAGAGTTCCACAGTAGTGAGCCAAAGTAGGAAATAAGCGGATAATTGCAAGAGTTATACAAATTGTTGGCACCTGTCTGTGTATCAGCAGACATAATATAGCAAATAAATTTCACTGCCTGGGTTTGTGAATCTGGACAATTTCAAAGTATTCTATACAAGACATAAATTAGATTGTTAAGTAAAGTACCTGTAAATTGTAAGATTGGCTTAATATTATTAAGCAGC